>JADRCD010218171.1:55650-82813 GCA_019843815.1 Montemys delectorum | reverse complement strand
CACACACACACACACACACACACACACACACACACACACACACCACTCATAACTGCTTTACCCCCCCCCCAGAAATTTGCATCTCTCTTGTACATCATTTGGGGATTTTATCTGGCCACTCTAGGTTGAAACCTGAAGTTTCACATCTGTACCAGATTTTATAACCATGTTCTCAAGTAATACTTACCTTGAAAATGATACCCCAATATTATTTTTGAAAATATGACTTTTAGGGTTGTTTGGAGTTTATTGCATTCATTTCCACAAAACAGTATGAATTAGTTATCTGACAGTTCTGGGATCAGGAGTACCAAATCCATATGCATATCAGTGGGCTGCAATTTTCCTCAAGGATTTATGACTCCTTTCCTTTCCTCCCTTCCTTTCTCTGATTCATTCTTCTTTTTTATTTAGTTTTTGTTTTATGAAGTGGGATTTTGCTCTGTCATTCAGGCTGGCCTAGATCTTACTTTGTAATCCAGGCTGGCTTCAAACTCGTAGTCCTCCTACATCAGCATCCTAATGGCTAGGATTGCTGGTATCCTCAACCATACCAAGTGCTTGATCTATGTGTCTTGTCCATCTGCTCCATATCCCTTGGCTTGTGGTCCCACACAGCCATCCTCTAAGTGTCTGTCACCATAACATTTCTCCTAATTCTGTTGCCATAACAGCTGCTTAGACTGCGACCTTTTTGAGACGTTTTCTAAGGATCTCTGTGATGATATTTGGCCCACTCTGATAATATTTGATGATTTCCCCAGCTGCATGCTATTGATCTGTAATTTTACCACATCTGCAAAGTTATGACTATAACACAATGAGTGTATTCACAGGTCAAAGTACTTGGAAGTTCTAGGTGGGGGAAGGGCAGTAAAATATTTGCTCACCATAACTATAGTTGCCTAACTTTATGTCCAATTTATTTTAATATGCTAGTAGTAGCATGTAAGTGTATTTTACTGTAAAATCTGTATGGGTTTCTTAGCATCTCCTTGTGGTCAATACCAAGGTAGATTATTGACTTTTCAGTCATTTTTCCAAATTCCCCTCCAGAAAGAGTTTGTAATTATTTGACTCCATGAACTATGTGGAACCCACCTAGTAAGGCAGGTTTCTAGGAAACTAAACAGAGTCATCTTTTTATGAGCCAAACAATGTCAGAACTGGTAGTCACTTCTTTTGGCCACTTTCAGACATGTGTATTTGGCTTTCACTTACATATGCAAATGCACACATGTTTACAAAATATAAGAGATTGTGAAAAGCACTATACTTACTCTCATTATTTGCACTTTATGTACACAAATGACCAATTCCACTGTGAACCTTAGCAGTGGGTTAAAATGGGCTGATGCATTGTTATCTTAAGGTTAAGCTTAGTTGCTGTTAAAGAGTTTTTCTGAAGTATGCAAGTGATACACATGTATTACACACATATGAACTATCATACCCTGTCCAGAGTAGAAACCTGGAGGCAGAAATAAATCAGAGGCCATAGATGGTGCTTCTATTGGCTTGATCCTCATAGCCTGCTCACACTGCTTTCTTACAGCAGTCAAAATCATATCTGTAGCCTAGGGGTGACACCACCCACAATAGGCTGGGCCCTCCTATATCAATTATCAAGCAAGAAAATATACCATAGGTTTGTCCATAGGCCAATACTGTGGGAGATATTTTTTCAGGGAGATTCCTTCTTCTCAAATGACTCTACCTTGAGTCAAATTGAACAGAAAACTAGCCCACATGTTGTATTTAAAAAAAAAATCTAAGTTTTGTGATTAATGAGCCATTATTTTTCATTTGCCACTTATTTTATATTTAGAAGTTACACTCTACTTTCAAGGTAATTGAGACATTGACTACATTTTGAATCTTTTAATAATAATTATGTTTGATGTCACATAGGTCTATAAAGCATATGGAATTTGAATTTGTCAATACCCTAGATGAAGATCAAGTAAATTTTTATCTCTCTGATAATTAAATTTAGGTATGTTTGCCAAGATCATTTGATCAGTATTAAACCTTTTCCACTATGAGCTTCCTTAAATACTTGGTTTTAATTATGTGTGTGTGTGTGTGTGTGTGTGTGTGTGTGTGTGTGTTGGTGATCTGAGTGGGATTTTAGTACAACAAATATGCCCTGGCTTCTGAGTGAGGAGTGAGGAGCCATTCTAGTAGGAATATCCCTAGGTATTTGTTGTCTTTAGCTTGTGGGCGACAATTCCCCAATTTAGAGATTTGTTAAAGTATGGGGAAATACTCCACAAAGCCCAGGAGAAACAGACCATGAATGTGGAGCTACCTGCGTGCACCAACACCATGTTTCTTCCACAGGGTGACTGTTAATAGGCATCATCCTTCATGATGACCTCGATAGCCTTCAAATTCTGCTTCTCTCTTATTACAAATGATCTCACTGTCAAACAGTGAAGAAAAGTCGTAAATATGAACAGAATGTGTAATTAACAGTGAATGTGTAACCCCTACTCCCCGAAAAATACTCCATAGTTTTAGCATTGGTTCATTTGGATGTATAAAGTTTGGATATAGACAAATATTTTACTGGCTTCCTTAAACTAGCTCCATGATGTTTTTATTTGTGAATTATTTAGAATAAAGAGAATTTTTTAAAATAAAAAATAAATTAATGCAAATGAGATTATTAGCTTCTAGCTGGAAAGGATTCTGACTCTTAATTACAGCCATAAAATCCCCAATGCTTGGATTCTTCTGTGAGGGCCATGTCAGGGCAGCACTGGGGAAGCATCGCTGTTGAGGGCAGGAAGGAGCGGGGCAGGGAAGCCACAGGAAGCCTGAGCCACATCTTCTGGCTCCTCCCCTGAGCAACACTGCGTGTTGTTGCAGTACTGTACTTTCAACTGCGCAATCATAGTTAACATTCTTCTTCCAGGCACATTGAAAACGTTTGGCTTGCATTCTCCTCGAGCTGTTTTATAAGGGCAATAACCAAGGCCAGGGTGTGCTCTTGTCAGCAGGCAAAGCACGGAGTGCAAGCTGCCAAGAGTTTCCTGCTCTGGGGCCACCCATCCTTGGCTACAGGATGCAGGGTTGGAGCTTAGAGTAGCTTGCGTGGAGCCTGTGCTGGGACTTTCTGTTCTCAGAGATCATGCTTTAGATTCCATCCTTCAGTTCCGCAGCCCTGATCAGTGGAGTCTGCTGTGTTTGTGCTTGTTTGGGAGTAGCTCTGAACACATGTCAAAGCAGCCGTCCAAGGCTTAGTTGGGAAAATGGTCTTTGAAGACTAGCAAGCTGCTTTTTCCTCCTGCTAATTCAAGCTCAGAGTTCCCACGAGTCAGCTGCCGGGGAAGTGGGCATTCCCTTCATCTACTCCCTGTGAACTAATTTCTGGAATGGGCTGACAGTGCACATGCCAAATGGAAGGTTCTAATACTGTTGCCCCACCCCTTTTGAAGTCCACCTTGGCAATAGGCAGATGGCTTTTGTGTGTTATTTATTGCCAGGGTCTGTGAAGGGGAGAGTCCCCAGGAGATCGCTGAAGCTGTTTTTGCAGGATTTCCTTTGATTGGAAGCTGTTGGCTGTGCTTTCTGCAGCTGGCTCTGTCACAAAGCAGAGGGCTCAATGCATCCCCCATGAGACATCTGCCAGGCCAGCACCAAAGAGGTGCTGGCTGTGAAGTGCCTTGGACAAGAAGATGAGGTGCTGTGGCTGTTGCCTTCACCAGTACGGAGGCAGCTTGGCCTTGGGAGCAGAAAGAGCTTTGGCGCACATCTGAGAGGTTTACATTGGAATGTCAATTCTTCTGTTAACTCAAGGCCTGACCTTGACCTAAAGTGTTTTCATTTATAAAATAGCAATTGGTAACTAAAAGATTCATACTGAAACTCATGGCTGAGAACCAGTGGGATAAAGCATGTGCACTTTCTCTCCTTTCTTCTGAGTTTCAAAGCCAGCCCGAGCATTCTAAAGCAGGATGGATGACATCTATAAACTCTCTGTATCTTCTTCATTTATTCCACATTCATCTGGCTGGCATCCGATAGACTGAAAAATTAGACAAATAAATAAATACATTCTTGTGCGTTTAACAATTTAGATAGTATATTAGCTGCTAAGGATCAAGAAATGTATGTTCAAGACATGGTCCAATAGCTTGTCTGTCTCGAAAATGAAGAAAAAAGATGTCAAATGACTAATAAATGTAAGAGATGTTGTAGCAGTGGGAACAAGAAGAGACATATGTAGAAAAGGTATTTACTGTAATTTGTGGACTAACAAAAGGTCGTCTAAATGAGGGGATGGTTACCACAAGATTGTGTTAAGCTATGGAGGGAAACATAAAAGTTCCAAAATTTAGAGACAGGAGTCTTGCTGGCACTTAAATTTTAAGTGTTCCTTGGAAGATCCATATGCTAAAGGTTTGGTCACCAGAGAGGTTATTTTGATTACTTTTAGGAGTTGGGACCTTCGTAAGAAAGCAAGGCCATTGAGAGTTTCCTGAGGGCATTATTGGGACCCTCCTCTCTCTTCCTTTGCTCTCAAGCAGCTGTCATGAAGTTACCAACTTGGTTTGACCACACGGTCTTAGGCTTGAGGTTCTGCCTCGTCACTATCTCCAAAGCAATTGGTCCACCTATCCACAAACTCAAACCTCTGAGACTAAACTCAAATGCAACGTTCGTTCTTTCCTACACATTGATTGTTCCAGGCATTTCATCACAGTACAGGAAAGATGATGGATACAACCTTTTAAAATGTGGAGTAAAAGGAAACTGCCCTTAAAAAAATATATATATATTATCTGGAAAAGGAAGAGTTTAAAAAGTTGTAATGTCAATCAATGTAGGTTACAATAACTCTGTAGGTAACTTCAGCTCCATCTTTCTTGGCAGAATTTCTTTTGGCAGTCTAAGCAGTAGTGTACTAAACCAGTGATAAGTTTATAGAATCTAAGAAGAGGGGGTAGTTAGCTGAAGAACTTTTACGGTTTGTAGCATGGTTATCTACCATGCACAAAGCTTTGAGTTTGATTATTTTTTTTTGGTCTTTTTTTTTTTAATTAGGTATTTTCTTTATTTACATGTAAAATTCTCCTTTCCCAGTTTCCCCTCCAAAAAACAAACAAACAAACAAAAACAACAAGAACAAACTCTTGTTGCCTTCCCCCTCCCCATGCTTGCCACCCTACCCTCTCCCACTTATTGGCCCTGGCATTCCCCTACACTGGGGCACAAAACCTTCACATTCCACATAAATCAGGTATGGTGATACATACCTGTGATCCCAAACAACCAAGTAATGAAGGCAAGAAGATAAGAAGTTCTAGGTCATCCTCAAATGCATAGCCAGCTTGGGCTATATGAGACCTATCTCAAACAAAAATAAAAGGGGTATTTGATGGAAGATCACTTGCTTTGTGTCTCAAAGTGAATCTGGCTAGCTGATAATGAATCTCATTTTCTGCTCTTGAAACCACAGGGAAAGAGTGTCTCAGGGTTTCTTCAGAGCCCTATGTCTAGGGGTTAACCAAACCAATATAGACGGAGGATTGTAGGACATTTCTAACTTGACCATGAGAAGGCTTTTATGATTTTCATGCTCTGGAAAGAAGGACACCAGGCCAGTCATTCACAGAAGAACCACAGAGCTGCAATGCTGAAATTACACAGGACAGTAATGAGACTAAGACACAGATTTTGATTGTATTCATCTTATGACTTTATAAATATTGCTTTTATAATAGCCAATCTTACTTAAACTAATACAAGTATCCAGACACATCTACAACTGCACAGGCATTGTTGCTGGATAGAACACAGATTAAGGAGGGGGATGGGATAAGAGGGTGTTCAGAGGTGAAACAAGGAAAGGGGATAACGTTTGAAATGTAAATAAAGAAAATATCTAATAAAAATGTGCTATATAGAAATGAATATATTGATACTATGTCAATTGAATAAAGAAACCGACTGTAAAGTTTGGGGGTATTTAAATCAGGCAAAATATAAGGGGATCGAAAAATGTGTACCAATGATGTATTCCTGTTTATGCATCTAAGCAGTCTATGATGAAAAATTGTGTTGTTTCCTTTGGAAATTTCCAGTCCTTATCAACATATGCAGTCAGTACAAAACTGGTGCAAATACCAGCTAATGCCATCGGGATTCATGTATGATTCTGCTATAATGTAAATTAGTCTAGATGCTTCCTGAAGAGGCAGTCTACTCATGATGTAAATGGAATCCTGGCAATATTCAGTTGTTCTATATATGTGTGTATATATAAAAGTACACATGTGATATTTATCATTAAAAAAAAATAAAAGAAATCATGAACTTTGGCTTCAGTCTCATAAGTCTTTGTTTGGATGGATGAAAGTCCCAAGTTTTAGATAAACATAGCTAAGACATACTATAGCTACACTGAGTGATGACCGGGCCTATGAGTATCTGGAAAAGCAGAAATAAGACTGCTGCTCCCAGAAGGCTCTCTGTCTTTAGACATATTTTATGATTTTGATTATTGTTGTCAGCTCATCAATGTCTATTTAATTTGAGGTAGGCCGATGAGATTGGAACTTTATATCTGAAGAACTGACCCCAGAAGCCATACCAGAAGACTGTGGCTGTCAAGGCTAGGGTGAGGGATGGATGAGCTTATCTCAGCTTTGGACAGGACTGTGTCAATTCCCTGTGAAACAGTGAGAACACAAGGAGAACAACAGTTCCCCTTCTGACCTTACCAATCACTTCAAAATCTTTAGATCACTGCATTCTTTTGCTTACCCCACACCATATTTCTCCTTGTTCCTGTTTCCAAGTAAGTGGTTGGACTGAACCTCAGAAAGGTTTGTTGATTGCTTTATGAGGATACGTCTCATTATTGGCAGATGTCAAACTGAAACTCAACTGTTCTGGGTGCCAAAGTCCAAATTACTCCTAATGTGTCAAATTCTCTCTCATGAGCAACACATAGTCTAAGAAGTGAATACAGGATACAGCCTGGTATATAGGAGAGCAGATTCCCTTGTTATGCCATTTATACCTGGACTTTTCATTTGAGCAATGTGTTTCAGGCTAAGCAAATTCCTTGAACACTACAACAGCAAGCTATACTGCTGATATGATTTCTCAGAAAGTGAGTTTCATTTCCGAAGACAGGGTGAAGATGGTGATTTGTAGACTTGGTCTGAGTGTCTTTCCTACCTTGTCTGAGATCACGTGCTACCTCCTTACAACCGTAGACTTCTGTTATGTGGCAATTTACTCTGAGATAAAAAGCTTCCTTCCACCTTGGAAGAAAGCTTAAGAGGCAGGCAGTACTAAAAGTTGTATAGTGTGTTCCTAATTGCCAGCTTTCATGAGCTGTTACTCAAGTGGGAGTGAGCTTTGGGTGATATAGCTGTCTTTGAGTTTTTCTTACATGTAAGTAAACCTTCTCCTAGTCCCCTATAAGAAAACTCAGCAAACTAATTGGTTTCCCAAGTTGGACTTTGATGGTATTGTTACGTTTTTGTTATTGATTCCATACTGGAGTGAGTAGACATTTGCTCTTGTCTCCCCAGGAATAGTTCTATTACAGAGAAAAGATGTTGGGCAGTCAACTTTTCTATTTAACAGAATACTGGGCAGATAGTTGGCTCTAAAGCTTCTTTCAACTCTGACACCTTAATAATCCCTTTAACATATAGATGTGATTATGCTACTTAATCTTCAATAAGACTATTACATGTAATAAGGTATCTAGCCTCCTTTACATGTCAGCCCTGACCACTTGGAGAACCTCATACTTCCTCTAGAGGTCTTGCTTGAGTCATATCATGTTTCCTGTTGTACTTTGTATACAGCATGGTGTTTCTGAGCCCAAGTTCAGCTTCCCTTTTTGTGGCTGGTCACTGCATTGAACAGGTCTACTTAACCTCCCATGAAAAGTCCTTTGTATTTGTGTCACATCCCTATGATTTCTTACTTTCTCCTCCAGGACAACTCAAGTGCTTCCACATCTATGGTTGATTCTATCTGGATAGAACTCCAGTTTAAAAATTTCTAATTCTAATATGTACTAGTAAGGATACTGAAAGACCAGGTAGTTTCCATCCAATATAGAAAAGAGCAGAAGATGGACTGTAACATGGCAACTGCTAGCTCATACTATAAGAAGTATTGGCTTTTAGTTCATACCCATAAATAACCTCTGAGAGTCCTAGAAGTGCTAAGACAGGAGATATTCCTATGTGGTTATGCATCTATAGTGGTTGACCAAGAAAAAGATCCACTGAAACATCAATGTATAATGAATGAGCATTTGATCTATTAAATTTCCTCAATTTATCTACAGTGAAATGACAAATCTGGATACTCTTTTAGTCTCTCCCTTTATCTATCTGTGGTTGGGGTTTTCAGCATTTGAAGTGAGTTCTTGGTGGGGTCTCCTGATCTTCCCAGCATTTCCTAGGAAGAGCCAATAAACAACTACAAAGCAAAAATTGACAATAACAACAAAAAAGAATCCAGTCAACCAACCAACCAACCAACCAAAACAACAATAGCAACACATACACACACCAAACCAATCCAAAACAAAGCAACAAAAAGAAAAACAAAAAGAACACAAACAAACAAACAAATCCCCAAAACAATAACAACAGCAACAACAACAACAACACACACACACATACACCAAAACAAAACAAAAACAACACAACAACAAAAATAACACAACAACCAAACAATGCAGAAGAAGACATTGGACTCTTAGGTAATATGAACGCAGTAGGGCAAAGCTTAAGTCAGATCTCATTTCACATGGCTTCCTTATTTTTCAGATATTCAAACTGAGGTAGACCTAGTGATTTCTTATTAAGAAAATCAGTCAGGGATTTCTAGTATCTAGTGTCTGCTTGGAGACCTTCCTGTAATGCACGATGACGTCCAGTGTGACAAGCTGGCTACCTAGAAATGCTTTGGGTAAAAGATTACTGTAGTTTAAACTCAGTGTGTGTCTGGAGAATGCAATTCCAGTGAAGCTCATTTTGGGGGACTTTGGAGAGCTCCTAGAAGGAGCTGTTGCAATTTCAGACAAGATCAGTGGTTGTGGCTGTACCCTGAAGGTGAGAGCAAGGAAAAGCAGTGTTCAGTGTCTGTGTAATTTACAATGGAGTAAATGAAAGCTGTCATGCCTTTAGAGCAAATGCTAGGTTCTCAGGGAAACAGAGCATCAGTTCAGCTCTAGTTAGACTCCAAAAGGTACACGTGTGAAAGATGCCCATTCCATATTGCTCAGTCATCTGACTTTCCACAGCATCAGCACCAAAGTCATTTTTACAAACAGATTTTGCCCTCCCAGCTGCCACCGAACCCCTGACCTAGTGAGTCTAGTCCTCTTAAGCACATATTGTGGAATTTTATGCTTTTATTAAATCATGAACTTTTTATAAATTTAATATATATTATAAGTTTTCAGCAAACAATGGTCTAAATACTCTTTCTGTAATAAGCTGACTCATTCTCTGTACTATAGAGAAATGGTCAATGACTATGTTAACCTGAGTCACAGGAAACTACCCTTATATCTTATTTTCAGACAGTAAATTTATTAAAGATGAGTTTGTGACTCCACTTTATTTGATATGAAACAATGTTATTCTGGGTATGTTTTTCAAAGATTTATGGGGCAGACAGAAACATTCATTTGAAAGTTACATAACATATTCAAAAATGTATTGAAGAATTTTTTTAATTAATTGAATTCAGATTTTAGGTATTTAAATTCATTCCTCTTGTCTTACAACAGTAAGACAGCTCAGTAATTAATATGATATAAAGCATGAGCTGATTAGGAGCAAAGACCTCTTTGTTATTTAATTTTTTAATAGATTTTTCTTTATTTACATTTCAAATGTTATCCTCTTTTCTGGTTTCCTCTCAGAAAACCCCCTATCCCCTCCCCCTCCAACCCACTCACTCCCACTACTTCCTAGTCCTGGCATTCCTCTACATTGGGGTATCGAGCCTTCACAGGGCCAAGGGCCTCTCCTCCCATTGATGACCAACAAGTCCATCCTCTGCTACATATGCATCTGGAGCCATGGGTCCCTCCATGTGTACTCTTTGGCTGGTGGTTTAGTCCCTGGGAGCTCTGGGGGGTACTGACTGGTTCATATTGTTGTTCCTCCTAGGGGCTGCAAACTCCTTCAGCTCCTTGGGTCCTTTCTCTAGCTCCTCCATTGGGGACCCTGTGCTCAGTCTAATGTTTGGCTGAGAGCATCCACCTCTGTATTTGTCAGACACTGGCACAGTCTCTCAGAAGACAGCTATATCAGGGTCCTGTCAGCAAGCACTTGCTGGCATCCACAATAGTGTCTGGGTTTGGTGGCTGTGTATAGGAAGGATCCCCAGGTAGGGCAGTCTCTGAATGGCCTTTAGGAGCAGAGACGTTTAACTGGCCAAAACGCCAGGAATCAGTAATAGGAAAGTGCCTGACCCTAGCCAGGAAGGCTACAACATCCTCTCCAAATCTCAGATAATACTGAAGAAGGTGAGGCCAGAAAAACTGTAAGAACTAATGATGAGAAAACAAAATGTCTTCTAGACATGATATTGTGCTTGTGAAAACTCTGCAGCTATCTGCAGGATTGTCTTTCTTTCTGATTTCTTTATTGTTTCTATTTCCATTTTTAGATTCTGGATGGTTTTGCTCATTTCCTTCACCTGTTTGATTGTGTTTTCCTATAGTTCTTTAAGGGATTTTTGTGTTTCCTTTTGAAGGGCTTCTAGCTGTTTACCTGTGCTCTCCTGTATTTCTTTGAGGGTGCTATTTATGTCTTCCTTAAAGTCCTGTATCATCACCATGAGAAGTGATTTTATATCTGAACCTTGCTTTTCTGGTGTAATGGTGTGTCCAAGACTTGCTATGGTGGGAGTATTGGGTTCTGATGATGCCAAGGAACCTTGGTTTTTGTTGCTTATATTCTTATGCTTGTCCCACATTATCTAGTTATCTCTAGTGCTACCTGCCCTTGCTAACTCTGACTGGAGCCTGTCCTTCCAGTGATCCTGGTTGTGTCAGAACTCCTCAGAGTCAAGCTGTCTCTGTGATCTTGTGACCCTGGGCTTGTTAGAGCACCTGGGAGAGGAGCTTCCTCTGGGTATTGTGGGACTGGCTGTGGAGCTTGCTCCCAAGGTCTGCTCAGGGTACCAGCCCAGACAGACTGGAAGAAACCTGAGTCACTGGGCTGGTGGAATTTCTGTGTGCCTGGTCCCTCTTGTCCCAGTTATTCCCAGTGTTGGGACAGATGTTGTGTCCTCCTTACCTCTGATCCTGGCCATGTTAGAGTGCCTAGGAGTGGAGCTTCCTCTGGGTGTTGTGGGACCAGAAGGAACCTGAACCACTGGGCTGGCAGAGTTCCTGTGTGACTGGCCCTGCTGGTCCCAATTACGCCTGGTATTGGGACAGATGTTGTGTCTTCCTCACCTTTGATCCTTGGTGTGTTAGAGTGAAAACCTAGGAAGAATACAAGAGATAGAAGAGAGAATCTCAGGGGCAGAAGATACCATAGAAAACATTGAAACAATGCTCAAAGAAAATGCAAAAAGCAAAAGGTTGCTAACCCAGAATATCCAGGAAATCCAGGATGCAATGAGAAGACCAAACCTAAGGATAATAGGTGTAGAAGAGAGTGAAGACTCCCAAGGTAATGGGCCAGTAAATATCTTCAACAAAATTATAGAAGAAAATTTCCCTAAGCTAAAGAAAGAGATGCCTATGAACATATAAGAAGCCTACAGAACTCCAAATAGACTGGACCAGAAAAGAAATTCCTCCCATTACATAATAATAAAAACATCAAATGCACTAAACAAGGAAAGAATACTAAAAGCAGTAAGGGAAAAAGGTCAAGTAACATACAAAGGCAGGCCTATCAGAATTACACCAGACTTCTCACCAGAGACTATGAAAGCTAGAAGATCCTGGGCAGATGTCATACAGACCCTACAAGAACACAAATGCCAGCCCAGGCTACTATACCCAGCAAAACTCTCAATTACCATAGATGGAGAAAACAAGATATTCCATGACAAAACAAAATTTACACAATATCTTTCCACAAATCCAGCCCTAAAAAGGATAATAGATGAAAAACATCAACATAAGGAGCAAAATTACACCCTAGAAGAAGCAAGAAAGTAATCTTTCAACAAATCCACACAAGCCTAATTCTACCTCTTACAACAAAAACAACAGGAAGTAACAATTACTTTTTCATAATATCTTAATATGAAAATTAATATTACCAACATATCCTAATTGATTGAAATCCAAAAACATGAGGAATTAAAAATTTGATGATTGTCATCCAATGGTCTCTCTAATTTGGTAATTGGAGAAATAGGTCCAATATTATATAATCCATATACACTTTCAACTTATTTGTTCGTGACAGTGTCTTGCTGCACACAACATAATGGTCTTGAGATCTTGCTTCTCTTATCTCAGCCTCTCTATTAGTAGTTTTGTTTATTTCATGTTTTTACAGTATACTATGGCTTTCAGAACAGCTTACATATTTTAAAAGTATTTACATACCCAAAAGTAATGTAGACAATTAAATTGGGAGGGGGCTTGTAAGAGAACAACAAACTGTGAGACTGAATGCTTTGCTTGATGTTTGCAACTCTTGTATCAAGTTACCACAGTAAGAGCCAAGATCTTAAGCTCTACTAAATACAAAGCAAACAAACAAACAAAAACACTTTATATATTTATGTTCATTTAAAAAAAATTGTAGTGATGTATTATTTTGAAATATATAGTTAATATGTTTAGAGTTATTTAAAATTTATATTGAGAAAAAAGTTTGTATTTCAGTATTGCTGTAGACAAGCATCTTTATAAGACTGTTAAATTGATTGTTGTTTTTTATCAAGCAACTTTTATAATACTCACTTTTATTGTTATAATATTTTATAAATTTTAAAGAATATGATAAAAAAGATACTATAGGTATTGAAAGGGGGTCTCTGGGAGGAGTTGGGGTACAAAAGGAAAACAAGAATGTGATTTAATTCTATTTACTTAAAATATGTTTTTAAATGTTAACAAATTCAGATAAATTGAAATCATGTAACTTTTCTCATCATATTGCACTAAAACAAAAAAAGGAAAGAAAACTCTGCAGCTTTGGTTGTCTGCACAAGATTGGTTCCATCAACGTTCCGTCATGATTGAGAGTGGGCTTGAGGCCCCCTCCCTACTCCTACAGCTATCAACAATTCCTACATGTGGATGGAGGGGTGTGACAGTTAAGTTGTCCTTGCTCCACTGAATGTGAATCTTTCTGTATGACTTCTCTTCCTCTATTGTGTGTTAAGTTTCCCATAGACTGGGAGTTTGATTGCTCTTTTCTCTAGTCATGTGTTTCTTTGACCTCTAGCTTTGTGCATGGAGAAAATAGGAAATCTTTGAACACTTGTTGAATTAATGAATGCACCCCTCCTTGTGAAGGAACAGCCACATCTCTGACTACAGGTGTATGCTCTGACAAATCTATAGGAGGTTTCAATTGCTAGGACTAGCTGCACAGACACGGATTGTCAAGCTTATGACATGGCGAGGCTATGTGCTCAGTCTATTCCCCCAAGGCTTCAACCCACAGAACACACCAGTGTACTGAAGGCTATCAGCACTGGTTGTGAGATGGCACGTACCTAAATAGAGAAAGGGTACAGTGAAAAATATGATTTAAAAACTCAAAATGGGTATAGCTGTTTATCAGCTTACAGGATCAAAAGTTACTGAGTGACTGAGGCAGGACATGGGTGAATGGGAAGTCCATCACCATAAGAGGCTTGGGACTGTAAACCCTCCCTGCACAAGCTATGTTATTTGGTTTGTGTTTCTTCACTACAAACTCAACAGTACCTTGTAAAATTCACTACATTCACTTAAATTCTTTTAAATTTTCTGAATTCTGTAATGACAGCATAAAATATAAATTTAATGTACCAAGTATACAAAAATGGTCTCTCTGTATCCTTGCATAAGTATTTCTTCTACTAATTTTTCAACCTTTCTTTTTTTTAACTTAAAATGTATTTGTTAAATATAAAGACACAAGCACTCATTAGCTTGGACCTACACAAGTTTAGGAACGTCGCTGTCCCTGTGTTCCACTTCTGTGCAGGAGGAGTTACTATTTCTCTGAACAGTGCCTTCCACAGGACTTGCTAAATGACCTGCCTCAGCTGTTTATAACAGTTTTCAAAATAAGTACTTAAAACTGTTTTGGGTCACTCTAAGATAACAATTGAGAGAATATTCAAATGTGTATAATAGGGCTGGGGAGCGTGGCCAGTGGATCACATACATATCTTGCAGAAGACCTGAATTCTGTTCCCAGAATCCACACCAAGAGGCTTATAACTATCTATAACTCTAGTTCCAGGGGATCTAATGCTTCATAAACACCTGTACTCATGTGTACATATTCACATTCAAACACACACATGGACTCACAATTAAAATAATAATATAAATCTTGGGGGAAAAGAAAAAAGAAAAAAAGGAAAAAATAACAAAGAAAATATAGATCAGTAACAGTCATTTGTGATCACTACCACTATGCATTGCTTATTATTTAATGTGCTATTTGATGACCATGGCAGTACAATTGTTCAGACCAACATCAACACAAACACACTAACATATAACACTCTGTGATATTATAACATCTAAGACATCAGTAACCAATAGTAATTGTTTACCTCTACTGTAATCTTATGACCAACACTGAACACTGTCATTAAGCACTGAAGGACAATGTGATTGGTTCCAAACTACTTGCATACAAGACCCTGTATATTGTGTCTTTGGTTAGCCTGAACAAGATCCTTTTGCAACATCACTTTTAAGTTAGTTTATACTTCAGGATTTAGTATTGCTGAAAACTCTGGGTATTTACTCTCACATTGGCTGGGGTTTGTTTATTTCACTCTATTGGTCTGAATATGTATCAGTTCCTTTTTCTATAAGTCAAACCCCTACTCATGCTTTAAAACATGGGTTGTCTCACCACCCACAGTCTGGATAGAGCAGTTAATCTACATTTCCTGTGGTTTTCTATAGCAGTTGAAGACTGAAATCTCAGGCAATAATTCAGTGTTTTCTCATCACTAATCGCAGAGAGCTTAACTCATAGTAAATGTACTTTAAGTGCTGGTTGAATTGACTTGCATTGTGTCTGCGTGGCGGAAGAAGGAAGCTATCTCTAAATCATGTGCAAATCACAGGATATGATTGCAATGTTGGAGAATGGTAATTATGCATGGTCCACTGAGTAGATGATATTTAAAGAAATGGGCTCCTAGAATAGCCTTCAGCTCAGCAAGCATGCCTCAAGCACCTACCCAATGTTTGATGATAGAGACACAACTGTGGACAAGCCACTCTTCTCATCCCAAGAAGCTGTTATTCTAGAAGAGAAATAAATACATAAACATAAAATTACAGTACAGTGTGCATACGGTTTCTGCCAGGACTGAGTGTGTGGTCTTCTGCTCTGTTTCTTCTTGGGTACACAGCGGGACTACATTGCCCAGAATCCTTTACAAGAAAGTTACAGGTCTATAATGCATATTTAGAGTCAAAGAAACATCAACAAAGGTAAGGGATTCCAATTCCAATTTCACTTACTCAATAATCCTTTAAGATCCGTTACTTTTCCAAATCAGAAAATTTAACAGAAAACTCCAAAGCCCTAAGAAATGACAGAGGCTTAAATGGAAGGAATCTATCATTATGAAAGTTACTCAAAATTCTACTGGACAGATACTATAGCAATATGTAATCATGATCAGTTTGGCTAATTTTAAAATAGAATCAATTATACAATTCATTTATTCAACAAGTATATATGAAAATATTATTACTAAGGATCAGACACAGGAAACAAAGATGAAAAGGAATATTAATCATAACATGAAAGGGGAAAGAAGGAATATTTTTCTTTAGCATGTCTTTTAGAGTTTAATCATGAAGGCAAGGAATAGATTTAATACCTCAAGAACAGACTAGGCACGAATGTATGAATGATCTGAGCAGATAATAGGCCTTTGCCACTTGGCTCTGTTGTCCTGACCACAAGCTTTTTCTATTTCAGTCAAAAGGTAGTCTGAAAAAAAGCATTCTGAAGGACTGGGGAGATGGCACAAGTAAAGGTACTAACTGTAAGAGTCTGCCTTCCTGGATTCGGTCCCTGGACACTATTTTATGTGATGATAAGTATCTACAATCCCGGCACCTCCTACAGAGGGGCAACAGGTAGAGACAGAAGAGTTGACTGAGAGCTCATAAATCAGCCAGCCTGGAATGTGCAACAAAATAGCAGACATGAAAGA
This sequence comes from Montemys delectorum, assembly GCA_019843815.1. Lineage (NCBI taxonomy): Eukaryota > Metazoa > Chordata > Mammalia > Rodentia > Muridae > Montemys > Montemys delectorum. Next base: position 66,430 of record JADRCD010218171.1, on the reverse strand, counting down.
AATCCTGCTTCAACAAGGTAGGTGGTGAGAACTGATTACTGAAAGTTCTTTTGTGGCAGCCACATGTACACTGTAGTAAGAATACACATGCGCATGCAAGCACACACACATACACACACACACCCCATATATATGTGTATATATACATATATGTGCATATACATATATACATACATATGTACATATAATACAAAGGAATAACAAAATCTGACTAGCAAGCCTTCCTGTAGTAAATGACTCTTATAAGGGGTCTACGGAAAACTATGTTCTTCACTAGCACATTTTCCAAGACAGGGAAGCAGGGAGGCTCCCAGTGACCTAGGAAGTCTTAGAGTGACCTAACTAAGCAGACAACTCAGAATTGTGAAGGCCATGCTTTGTGGATGGGAGAACACACTCAAAGAGAGAAGTGAGATGAGCAAATTCTCATAGAGGCTAGACCAAATCTAGCTTCTCACTCATCATGCCTAGACCCTTTCCGACTAAGGCCATTTGAAAGAAGAGAATTTCTCTCTTTGAAGGCTAAGACTGTCAAGGCTTATTGGCTTTAATTCAAGAGAGGAAAATAAAGGTCATTAAATTCCTATCATATACTGTATACTTTCCATTCGTTCTCACCAATCAACTTTCTGATAGCATAGTAGACACAACGGTTTATAGATGAAGAACTTGAGATCGTGGGATACTCTCTGTCTAAGGATTTCTAGATTCAAGGCTATTTATATCAGTTCATCCATTTATCCTTACACTGGGCAAAACATTGATGCTGGAAGTACTTTTTGTGTGTGTCTCAATGTTGTTTCCCCTAGTGAGAGTGTAGTACGGACTTCTCTACTCCATTTGCCTTCTACTTTATGGCTTCTATGAAATAACTCTAACTCTTCAAGGCTTAGGAATCAAGCCTGGTACCAGGCTTAGCAACTGGTATTTAATCCTCCGGCTTGTTGGATCCTGAAAGATGAGTCTGGAGATGATACATTTAAATCTCGTACTGAAGGCATGTTCATCTGAATATGTATATAACTGCTCTAAATTTAAATTACAAGCATAGTGTTCATATTTAAGTTGATATTAACTCTTTGAAAGAAAGGCAAATATCCTAAACAAAACTATCCCCTCTTCAACTTATTAATACATGTGAGTTTAATCCACACTATAATTTCACTGTCAACCTATCAGAGCTGGATGCTACAATGAAAGTGGGAGAGCCCATCTATTGCAAGCATCTGTGGGTACAGGGCACTGGAGAATGAGAGAGTCAATATGTACAAGACCATGCTTATGAACCTGAGAAGCAAGTTAAATAAAAGAAAAAAAGTTCTTCTGTACTGGATGGCCAAGGTGAGGTCAGTATAAATATTGGCCCCACCACTGCCAAGTTCATGTTTTGCATGACGATAATTTAATCAAGATGTGTGAGTGACAAAAGGCTTATCAAACAAAGAATGTTTTAGTACATAGGTAGGCTTGTTTAACAAAAGGGACACCCATCTTCTTTCACAAGGCTACTGTAAAATTCATATCCGGCCTTACAGAATTTCATGTTGCCAGCCAAGATTGTGATGTGAAAATTTACTGTATACTTGGAATGTTTGTAATCCATCATTAAAATGTCTGTGCTGCTTTTCTCAGGAATCAGGGATGTTTATTCTTTGTGCTGTAGAAGTAAAATGTACAACAAAGATGAGAACTGAAATCTAAGAGTTCAAACACAAATCTAGGAATTCTGTAGTGGTTTTGCACACTAAGGACAGGACAGATTCTGCCCCATTTTACTCATGAGGAAACTAAAACATGATGAACTTGAATGCCACAGCTTTCTCTACTTTTCCCAGTAGCTATAATAAGCAAAAACCACAAAAATCATCCTGCTTTAAACTTGGAACACAGACACTCAGATCAAACATCTGGGAGGCAAATTTATCGTTTTACCTGTGTATTTTACTCGATCATTCAATTGTCAAAGGGACTTTTATTATTATAGTTTCTTCTCAGAGAAATCAGGAGAAAGGATATCTTCTACAAAATTTCATCCGTGGTCAATTTCTTTAGGTAAGAACCATAATGATCAGTCTTTTTGTCAGTCAAATCCAGAAAGGAAAAAGAATGTAACCCTGATGCTGTCTGAAAATTGTGCAGGCAGATACAGTTTCCCAAGCAGTATAAATGTGACATTCACTTACTAATTTATGTACACACAAACACACACACATGCACACATGCACACACACACATACACACACACACACACACACACACACACACAGAGAGAGAGAGGGGGGGGGCAGAGACAGAGACACACACAGAGAGAGAGAGAGCAACTCAGACTACACTAATCCAGCAAGCATTATTGTCAACTGAACCCTAAAGCCACCCATGATATAAATATGCTGACACTGAAGCTCCCTCTGAATTATTGACAGAATATTCAGAGGTGGTGACTGGTGACAGGAAGGGGAGATGATGGGCAGTTCACTCTCAGGTCTAGCAAGAGCAAAATCTCTCAAATAGAATTTTTTTTTAAAAAAAAAAAAAAATCCCCATTATACTTCCTAAAGAAAATTTCCAATCTTGAAGATTCTCTCCTAAGTAGAACTTTCCAAAAATGTTTAGGAACGCCTGGTAAATTGTGAAGTTACTTTCTCTCCACATTCAGCATTTGGTGTGTGAATGTCCACAGTAGCTCCTTTCTGAGTTCTTAATCATATGATCTGCCATGGCAAAACTATAGCAGTTTTTGTGATTTTCTTTTTGAACTTCTGCCCATTTGCTGAATTTTAAACCACTAGCCTGCTTCATTTCTTCTCATGACAACTCTTTCGTTAGAGATGGCTTCCATAAGTGGCTGCTCCAGAATTTCTTGTGTGTGTATGTGGTGGTGGTGGGGAGCGGGTAGGAAGTCTGATCCTTAAAGAACCAAGGTTTTCTTAGACACCTACCTCTATGCAGCCAGCACACTGTTCTGATCTCTACTATGCATTCACTTGCACTTACTTGGGAGAAAGAGGTCTTACATTTAGCCATTCCCACTCCCAACCATCCCATGGAGTATTCACTGTCTTCCAGAAAGACACGGGAACCTATTGGCAGTACCTTTGATCTCTGAGCAAACTCATTATGACATCTCTCCTCTCAATCCTCAGCACTTAGCTACATCTTTCTGAAGCCTGTAGTGAAGGTAATATCCCTGTAAAGCCACAAATCCACACTGTGTTGGGGAAGATAAATGGATCATGGATTCAGGGGCTACAGGTTAAAAATTACCTCCAAAAAATTTCCGACTAAGCATATGAAATGGATAAACTTATAAATAGACTTATGATTCAGTATATGCCTCAAGGACATCTTGCATGGTATAGGCAAGTTCTCAAAGCCTGGGTCTGATATCCATCTTATATTGTTGCAGACCAAAGAGAGGGCTAATTTTCTCCTGTGCAGCATGGATGTTTTGATGTTTTTCTGAGCCTGCTGACAATTATGAGACTCAACAAATACACGACTGCTTAGCCACCATGCTAGGTGGCCTAATTCCAACTACATTTGTTTGAATTTCCAAACATCTTCTCTGACAGAAGTACCCTGATCCATAATCATAATATTGACAAAAACAAAAACAATAACAATCTTCTTTTGTTTGCCTTGCTTGATGTTTGTTCTCTTCAACATCCTTGAGAGGGTGGTGTTAAAAGCTCTGTTTCATTGCAAACAAAGCCATGGTTTCAATAAGTGATGTGATTTGCTTTTAATTAAAAAAGCCATGGATTGCCCTAGCTCTGGGAAAGCTGCAGCTCTCCCTTCAGTGGAGTGAAAGGGAACACTTCAGTGTTTGGGTCACCCTGTTTGAGAGAAGGCCCTTTTAAGCAAAGGCTCAAAGGAGTTCCAGCTCAAACTAGAAGCAGGTGATGGGGCAAGAAAAGGTAGAGACGTTGCTCTCTGGAAAGTGGTCCAGCCATCTGTTCTTCTCATTCTTGACTCCTGCCTTTTCTATTTTCCTGCCTTCACCTCTCCACCTGAGTTGAACAGAATTAGAAAAAGTCAGAAGCACTTAATGACCTGTCCTAAGAAATCTTAGCCCAGAAGACCCACATCAATTCTGGCCTAGGCTTTGGAGAAATTTGTGCAGAGCACCTTGCTTTTCTGGGCCTGGATTTTCAACTACATTAGAATAGTGTTGGCCAGGCATAGGGTCACAGGTGTGGCACTGTAGCCCTTGGAAGGCTGAGACTAGAAAATTGTAAATTCAAGACTAGCTTAAACTACATAGAAAGATCATGAAGCATGTTACATTTTAGCAATCAGGGAAGTTCAAATGAAAATGACATTGAGATTTCATCCAACCCCACTCACAATGGCTACCATCTAGAAAACAAATGACCAAAAAAATAAGCTAGTAACAATGTAGAAGTACTAAAGAACACTTTCACACACTGTTGATGGCATGGAAAATTCCCCAGTCATTTCGGAAGTCGATAGGAAGATTTCTCAAGTTATTAAAACTAGATTCTGTATGATGCATCTATATCATTCCTGGGTACACATGCAAAGGGTTCTGTGAACCTAGATTGGAGGTACTCACAGAGTCATGCTTTCCTCTGTGCGGTTCATAATAGCTAAGAGAACCAGCTTGCAGTCCATATCAGATGAATGGCATGTACGTAATAAAAAGGGAGAAAGAAAAAGGAGATTGTGGTATTCACAGGCCAGGGGATGGAATCGGATATCACTATGTTAAAGGGTATAAGCAAGACTCAGAAAGACTGATGTTGTGTACGTTTCTCACAAAGAAATGGTATGGAAACAGAAGCAGAGCTATTTGAGGAAAGAAGTGGAGAACGGAAGAGCAAAGAAAGGACAAAGAAGTTAACAGGAGGTAAATGTGATCCGAGCACAGGTGTACATATACCAAAATATTACAGAAGAAATAATGAGATTCAGGGAGTCTGAGAACCTTCTAAGTGACAATGGGCCTGTAAACGCATAGCAACAACAATGAAAGGAAAGAAAGTAGAAAGAAAGGGCAGTCCTAATTTGTAGCATTTGTTGACTTCTATGACAGAATTTCTCCACCATGGTTCATTTCCCAATACTAAGCTGGATCACAGTGGGCCAGTAAAGTACCTTAGAATGTAGTCATTGGCTCTTACAAGCCAATGCTACCCTTTCCAGCAAACCTCCAGCTAGTCAACTGGCCAGATGAGGGCATGCAGCAGGCCATGTCTTCAGCCTTCCTCACCAGAACAGTGTAGCTGTGCAGGACCAAAGCGGATGAGTTAGGGAGAAAGCATAGAGGTGTGGCTTTAACTTTAGTACAGTTACCTCAGGACTCAAAATTTTCCCTTCTTTAACAATGTGTATATTTACATAAATTCAATGTATTGACAAGATGTAAAGGTACTCATCTAGTAAGTGCAAGTGTTTATACTGTGTTCTATATGACATAGAAATATACTTGACTTCTCAGCTCTTTCCCTTCACTAGTTGCTTCGACTTTTATCTTCCCTGTGAACCCGATAAGCTAGGCTGAAAGATTCAACTGGACATTCTACTTTAACCTTTTTCACATGTGGTAAATGGGAGGTTTTGCTTTCCTTACACCTGCAGGTAAATTCTCAAGCCCTGTCCACTCTGCCCTCCCTGTCCTTTGTGGACCTTTGAGGAATATTTGCAAAGGGCATAATGGCAGAGGGCCATTTATTTGGTTCCTGTTTAAATCCCGTAGTGGGGCTATTGACAAGCTGGTGCATTTTACATTTTAACTAATTTTCCCACAAGTTCAAATACTATACTTGTCACCCTTCAGAGGCCTGGGAACCGATCTTATCTGCTTTGTCACAAAATGGTACCTGCCTGAGTAAACAGGAAGGCAGAATAGAGGGGCAGTGCTTTGCTCTGCAAGTGTAACCTAATTCGCTAAGGCAAACAGCGTCATGGCTGCCAGAGTTAGCAAGTTTAATCTCAAGGTATAAATCTCTCACCTTCAAGAACACAAACAAACAAACAAACACAAACCCTATTGTGATTTGTCCCCGGGGACTACCTTAATCCTTAACAAACAGACAGGAGTGTTGGTGAATGCCAGGATTTAGAAATGAACACTTCCCAAGAAGTAAGAGTAGATGAAGTTTCCTGCCTTAATTTCTGTATGATTTGGCAAATTAATTTGTAATTTAATGCTTATTGTCTCTGGAGTTTCTAAGTCCTGTGCTATCTGAGTACTCACTTCAGGTTAGTATCCACTGTGGGAGGTAAGAATTCAGATATTTCACCCTTTGCCCAATATTAGTCCAGCCATACTGTTCCCCTGTTGGCACAAGATATCTGTATGTTAACTGTGGCTCACTCAGCTTTCAATATTTGTATTAACATGATTATGTAAGTGCTGGCCGTCGTTTATCGAAAGGTGTACTTCCTTTCCAGCATAGTAACTCTGATTTCCAGAGTTTGCCTTTGTGTAGGTTTTTTAGCATATATTACCAGTTTGTCCCCTAATTCTTCCCCAACTCTGAAAATAATCTTCTCTTTGCATCTTCAGAGCCAGTACTTATTGAGGAAGCACCCCAGTGCCTTCTGAGAGAATTACCTTTGGGATGTCTTTGCAAGCATTCCATATTGTGTGGATCCACAGGCTTCCTGGATCCCACTTCAGTCTTTGTTTTCTCCATGTAGTGGTGGATGATCTCAAATAGTTTCATAAATGGCAGTGTGTAACTAGTAACTTTCTGAGAACTGTTTTTGGTGTGTGTGTGTGTGTGTGTGTGTGTGTGTGTGTGTGTGTGTGTGTGTGTGTGTGTGTATGGGGGGGGGGAGCGTGAGCAAGCACATATGTGCCATGGCAGGCATGTGCATTCAGAGGACAACACTGGATAATAGTTTTTACTTTCCAGGTTGTTTGATCCAGGGTCTCTTGTGGTTCACTGATGTACACCAAGGTAGATAGCCTAAGAATGTGAGAGGCTTCTCCTGTCTCTGTCTCCAATCTCCAGTAGAATCATGTCTAGCTTTAAATGGACTGTGCAGGTCCCAAACTCAGGTCCTTTACTCACTGAGCTGGCTTCCCATACTAGAGAACTTTTAAGTTGAAAAGCATTTATTTTATTATCTTATTTGTTTGACTGGGTCCAACATGGTTAAAAAAAAAAAAAACAATTACAAATGCATTGGACGTGCTTGCTTTTCTTCTGGTTTTAAGAATGATATCCTGGTTTGTTTGTTCTTATTTTATTTTTACATTTTAGAGAGAGAGAAAAGATAAGGATTTGGGTGCAAGGGAAGGCATGGAGGAGTTGGGGGAGGGGAAAGTGTAATTGAAATATATTGTATAAAAATTCTATTTCAATAGAAGAAAAAGAATGCCTTGAAAAAACTGTTACCATTTGGCTTTTGATTGTTTATATTAAAAACATATCTTTCCGATTTTCTGAAGAATTATAGAGCTTTGCTTAGTGTTCAATGGTATAAAATTGTATGATGGCATGTTTGTGATTGATAGTGATGATGTCAGCATGGGCATGTTACGGGGACTTGTCATGGTATAATTGTGATAGTGATGGTGTCAGCATGGGCATGTTACGGGGACTTGTCATGGTATAATTGTGATAGTGATGACGTAGGCACGGCTTTGTTTTGACCTAAAAGCTTTTTAAATTCTGAAATTTATTTATTGAATTATTTCTTTAGTCACTCAGCCTTCATCTAATATTTTTCCTTCCTGAATTTATTTTTTCTATATGGTATAACTTCTGAAATGGTTCCTTTGTTTACTTTTTCTATCTTTGATATCTTCTTTTTTTTTTCTGTTATTTCTTCAAATTTACCTTGAGAGATTTCTATTCACTGTTTTTATTTCAAGCTTCATTGCACATCTTTTGTGTAATACTTCCTCTTTATAAAATCCTGCTCTTTTTAATGGATTCAAATTCTTTTTTTTTTTTTTTACCTTCTAGGAAATAATAAAGTCAGTTTTTAACATTGATATCACATCTCAACTTCTGAATGCCTTTCTCAAGTGTTTACTAGTCTTGATATCTGTGCTCTGAATTACTTTCCACAGATGTCTCATATTTAAGTGTAAGATACTAAAAAGCTGTGTTCATGGTGGGGCTGGCCAGGAGAATCGAGAGTTACCGAGTGTGATTAGTAAATGCCTTAGCACCACTGCTTGCATACTCTTCTCTCTTGGAATGACCACATCCCCTAGAGAAGCCTGTTTTTTTTAAGTCTCCTAACTCAAGGTATAGGCATAGATACTTCATCCTGGATGCTGTCAGAGAGAATAAGCCATTCACCCATTTTTAGTGTGGTACCCATGCGCTAATCTGATCAATATTTCCAATTTCTCAATCTCCTCTTTTATCGTTTTCAAGATAAAGCCACCTGTTATTTTTGTTAAAGCCGCACGGTCTCTCACTGTACTGGTTAGTTTTTGGCAACGTGATGCAAACCTAGACATACTTGAAATATTTCTTATTTCATTAAAAAAAAGTAATATCTCTCTAGGCAAGTCTGTGGGGCATTGTCTTGATTACGAATCCATGTGGGAGGACTCAGCCCACGGGTGGCAGTGGTGGTGCCTGGGTTCTATGAGAAAGTAGGCTGACCAGGAAGCAATCTTTCTCCAGGCCTTTTTTTTTTCAGTTCCGGCTGCCCGGTTCCTGCCTTGACTTCCCTCAGTGATCAACTGTTATCTGGAAGTGTAAGATGAAATAAACTCTTTCCTTCCCAAGTTTCTTTTGTTCATACTCTTTATCATAGCAGTAGAAACATAGCCAAGATATTTACTGAACCTGGAGCTCACTGATTCAGGAGACTAGCTAGCCAGTAGGCCACAGAGATTGTCCCGTCTCTGCCTCCCCAGGGCTTCGATAATAGGGGTGTGCCAACTTTTAACAAAAGTGATGGAGCTTCAGACTCAAGTCTTGGTGATTTTGCAAAAAGCATCTTAGCCAACTAAGACATCTCTGCCCCTGCTAATAGTTTTGTTGTTGTTATTGTTGTTGTTGTTGTTTTAATTTAGTGCAAGAGGGTGTCTTTGGTGAGCTTGTGTTTTGCATGTGCTGGGTAGCACTGTGCTCATTTCTGGGTTTAAACATTATACTGTCTAGTCTAGACATCTTAGATGACTTATCTCATGCATCTAGTTTTAACTCCAAACTCAGTGCTGTCTCTAATTTTTGGAACGTGTAAATCTTGGTAGAATATGCTTCCCCTTTAGTTGTAAAAGTCAGAAAGAGGCAATTCATAGGCGAGCGTATGAATGGGACATGCGTGTCCCTTCTTGCCCCCTTTCTGCTGCAGTTGTCTCCATTGTTATTCCGCATTGTATAGTGGCTGTCTTATCCTGTGCCAAAAAACAAGTATGAAGGTGATGAGACGTTCGTCTGACCTTGAAGAACTCACATTTCAGTGGTAAATCTATTAAAAACTGTGAGTCAGGTGCAATAGACAAGTTTCTGCAGAAAGAAAAAGCCTGACTATCCAATCTCCCATTTTTTTAATGTGGCCCTTGTAGTCTACTCTGATCAATATTTCTCAAATTTTCAGTCTTCTCTTTTACCCTTTTACCACATTGGAAGGCAAGAGGAGATAAGCGGTCCTAGAGTCAAGGTCAGTGCTTCAAACCTTCCTAATGCTGTGACCCTTTAATATGGGTCCTCATGTTGTGATGAGTGCCTAACCATAAAATTATTTTGTTACTGCTTCATAATTGTATTTTGGATCCTGTGATGAATCATAATGTAAATAACTGCCATGCTAGATATCTGATGTATGAGTCCCAAAGAGGTTATGGCCCACAATTTGAGAAACACTGTCTAGGCCAAGGGGGATTTTAACAAGGAAAAATAATACTTTTATACTGATGCTATCAGTCCAAACATGTAGAGGGATTCCCATCTTTGTAATTTTCAAACACATAACTTTGAAAAAAAACTTTAGTTTTTGCTTGGAAGATTGATAATTCCCAAAGAGCAAAGGACAGAAAAGGGAGATTGGCTGAGATGTTTCACAGGCCATTCTGTGCTGGTGCATTGACATGACATCTTGTGTAATCCTCATTCTGCTCCTTGAAATCTATGGAGGAGTAGACTGAGGGTCAGAAGTTCAAGTTTTTTGACCAGATCACGTGGTTAGAGATGAATGGACTGTGATTCAAATTCTGCTGAGAAGATTCATTTCCTTAATAAACACTCTTCCAATTGAACATATTCTGTTACCCACTTGTACATTAGTGAACAATGTACAAGTAGTGAACTTGTTCAGTGGAAAACACACTGGTGTGCAATCTTGGAAAGTTTCTTTCCCTTAGAGAAATAGACTGTGAAACAAATCTACATTTATTGTTCTGTTTTCAATAGAGTTTACTTTGTGGTTCTAGTCAGAGGGATAATGCTGAGTCCCAGCCTAGAAGATGTCCTAAACAGTAGGAAGATGATTTAAGAACATCTAACTTTGAGGAACATGTTGCCTATGCCCTGTTTACTTTTAGCTGACCTGCTATTTCAACATAAGGCTAGTGACCCATTCAGTCTGTGTTTTACAGTAGCCAGTCAGTGATGCTCTGAGAGGAAGCCAATTGCAGATGAGAAGGCAACAGTTTCACACAGTGTCATCTTATGTCCCTACTCACCCCCATGAGCAGACTGAGCAGTCTACAAAAGATTCTGTATTAATTGGGCTCCTCTAAAGGAACAGAACTATAGGGACACACACACACACACACACACACACACACACACAGAGAGAGAGAGAGAGAGAGAGAGAGAGAGAGAGAGAGAGAGAGAGA
>JADRCD010218171.1:31640-47720 GCA_019843815.1 Montemys delectorum | reverse complement strand
CTTCCTTCCTTCCTTCCTTCCTTCCTTCCTTCCTTCCTTCCTTCTCTCTTTCTTTCTTTCTTTCTTTCTTTCTTTCTTTCTTTCTTTCTTTTTCTATTTCCTTTATTTCCACTTTACTATTCCTTGGTGAATTTACAATATGATTGGCCCTTACTATAAACAGACTCACATAATTTTTTAATATGGGCTAAAGTGCTATGAATATATTGTTTCTATTTTCAAATGGTAGGGTGAGATGGAGTGGGGGGGGGTATGAGTGCCATAGCACACAAGTTGAGATGGATGACAACCTTGGGTGTCCGTCAGTCTTTGCCTTCCATCTTATTCACAATATCTCTTAGTAGTTTATCCACTGCATATACCAGTCTAGCTGCCCTATGAATTTCTGGGCATTCTCCTGTCTCCACCTCCTATCTCCTCTGAAACACTGGGGTTACAGATGCCCATAAATACTCAGTGTTTACATGCATGCTGGGGATTTGTACCAGAGTCCTCACATTTGGATAGAATGCTCTTCTACCCACTGAGCTATCTGTCAAGTCTTCTGTATATTTTTTCAACAAAAATATTTGGTGATGTTTTTAATGAAATAAGAGTAAGTTTTAGTTACTGTCCCTTTGAGAACTGGAAACATTTGTTCATTTCTGCCTTCTTCTCTCGCCACTTCCTCTTTAGGAAGCTACTTGGGAAGCCATCCTGTCCATTTCTAGGAGTATAAGTTATGGCTCATAGTTTATTAGACCTCTCATACAAAGAAGCAAGTGATATATATTCCATTTCATAAATAAATTAGAAGTGGGAAACCTTTAAGAATAAAGTTTTACTGACTTTTCTGTTCTCTTCTTCAGGGCATGGCATAAAGCATTATAGAGTTCATGCTTAGAAAGTTATGTTGGAAAAGTGGCTGTAGAGTGAATAATTAGATAATTTAATGCTTACCCAGACATTTACATTTGCTCTTAAATTCTTAGCCTTTCTGAATAATGTGCAGTGGCTAAATTCTGCCAAAGTACACAGCTAAAAAGTGAAGATAAACTACCAAGACATGTCTTTTGGTACACACACACACACACACACACACACACACACAACTCGATTGCTTTATTTTCCTTAAACTAGTCAGAATACTTGTTATGTAAAAGTACGACTACCTATCATAAGCCTATGTATTTTTATGACTAACCTTTTATTGCTGAGGCACCTTTCTTCCAGACAGGTCTAACACAGATGTGTCAGTTATGGAAGGAAGAGCACAGACAGCATGCCCTAGGGTGTGTGAGAACACAGCCTTGATTCACACTTACCTTGATCTCAACAAGTTACATGGCATCTGAACCAGTCACTTATCATTTTGCTGTAACCTAACATGGGATGGAAGAAACTTAAGGGAGAAAGGACGTGTTTTAGCTCAGAGTTCAAAAGCAGAGGCTCTCAACCCATGAATCGCTACCCCTTTGAGGGTCAAATGAACCTTCCATGGGGTTTGTCTAAGACCATCAGAAAGCACAGATATTTACATTATAATTCATAACAATAGCAATGTTACAATTATAAAGTAGCAACAAAAATAATTTTATAGCTGAGGCTCACCACAATGTGAGGAACTATATTAAAGGATTGCAGCATTAGGAAAGTTAAGAAACACTGTTCTAGAGAATACAGTCAATTGTGGTAGAGAAGAGATGAAAAAGCACTCAATGGAGGTAGGAACATGTGGCAGTTATTACTGAGGAAGGGTTATAGCCCTTAAGTCTTGCCCGTAGTGGTCCACCTTCTCTAGCTATGCCTCCTATCTAGAAGGTTCTATAACCTCATGCCACGGGCTGAATACCAATAGGGCTGTAGGGGGATATGGCATATCAAAGCCAAAACAACTTTCTCAGCTTAAGACTTCTGTGGAAACAAGGAACCACGGAGGTTTGACTAAGGAAGGAATTTTCAATGATTCAGAAGTATAAAGGAAAAGAGTCTGTGAGTGAAACTAGCATTATTCAACTGGTCTCATTGTGCCTCATATTTGACAGATGCCTGGGGCCCTTGGAGTTTTGCTGCCACACTACACTGGTTTCTACGCATCAGCCCAACAGATAGGTATCCTTCCTTCCTTATGAATCAAGAGAGAAATCTTTTTTTCTATTCTCCTTGTGAATACATTCACAGTCAGGATCCTGGGTCTTCATGCAGCCCCTATGTTGTTATCTTTCCTCTTCATAGAAGAAATGGGGTTAACTGAGATTAAACAGAACTCTTAGTGAGAGAAGAGGAAACTTTTTTAACCCTTTAAAGGCATTAGCAATGTCTCCTGTGGAATTAGGTCATATCATGTCAGCAGGTCTGACACCCTTGAAGACAGAAGAACAAATAAATTATAGATGAGAATGGAACGGTAGCAGGGTATTGAGAAAGTATATGATAATAGGATAGATCTTGAGCACTTTTCCTTTCAGTGAATCAATAGCTTTGTGTCCTGGGCCCCTTTCTCATTCTGCAGAGGCTTGGGACTTTGAGACCTGGCATGCACCTTGATGGAAGATAAAGGGAGGCTCCAAGCAACAGCTTTGTTAATGCTAATCATCCTTGCAGCTTCACTCCTTAATAAACGCAAGTGAAAGCCAACTTGGCCATGCTAGGATCCTGTTTTGGCCAGTCTTCAAGACTGTGGTATATTCTAGAAGTGATACAGTCTAGGCGTCTTTACTGGCTTTTTTTTTTTTTTTTTTTTTATTCGCAGCTTAAGAATGAAAATACAGGAAAAATCCAGAGCACAACCGGTAGCAGCAGAGAAATCTCAAGCACTGCAGAGAGAAGGTGTTTATTGGGGTGTGGGGGGGGGGGAGGGTCATGCACACAGCACAAGTACAGAGAAAAAGACTCTCTGCATGGCAGAGAAGAGGACTCAGAAAGTAAATATATATATATATATATATGTATATATATATATATATATATGTGATATTTTCTAGAGAATTTGGGAGTTTTAATGCTTTTGAATAATCTTCCTTCAGTTAGTTTAGGTTTGGTCAATTTGTAAAAAGCTAGGATGGTTGATTGGTTCACAACTGTATGTGACCTATCCTGATGCAGCTGTGAACTTACTGAGTTTGTTCATCAACAAGCTCAATAAGGTGATGGGAGAAAAAAAGCTGCCTCAGATTGGGAAGTTGAGGAAGAAATGCATTGACTTTATTACTTAGCCATGGCCTTTCTCCATATCTGTCTGCCTACCAGGGCATCTCTCATCTGCAATCCATCCTCTCAGCCTGCATTGCCTCACATGCTACTGTCCTTTGATTTATGCAAATGGAAAATGCCAAAGTCTGAGACAACAAGGCTTAGCTGAGCTCTAGCTGTGGGTCACCTACTTGTGCCTCCAGGTCACAGCAATAGAGTTATGACAACTGAGAATCCAAGAGATAGAGGGGTAGGTAATGTATGTGTGCAGTGGTGTGCATGTATGTGTTCCAGTACTATTTATTGAGGCGATTTCTGCACTATGTTTTAATATATCTTTTCTTATTTGATCTTTCCACAACCCTTATTCTGCTGCTATCTGCAGTCTATAGATGAGCTCAGAAAGGAGGAATGGCTACACTGTTTCTCCTATAATATATAGTAAAGTAGGTAAAGCCTTCTTCTAATGCATGATTCCCCGTAATTTCCATATTGAAGGCATCTGATGAAAACATATATGATGTAGAATGACAGACAAGTTTCAAGGGCAAGACATGGATAGGTTTGCTTGGGTTGTGTGGAATGGATTTCAGATACATAGAAAACAGAGGATGTTCTCACACTCTAGGCAAGAGATAATGGAGGCAGGACTTGAGGTATAGTCTGCCAGTGTGCAGAAGGAAATCATGACTATCCTGGGTCTCTTAAAGTATCAAGGGAGCAGAAGTTGCACTCACCAAGGCAATGCAAGGATTTGTAGAAGTTCATAGAGAAATCTGCATCCAGTGTTGTCATAAGCGTGAAGGTTCAGTCTGTTTTCATGTTTCTCCACTGGCTCTAGGCATGTGGGCAAACTCCCAAGAGCTTGTGAGCTCTATGAAGTCTCCATGCCTCTGCTTGCCTCTGTTTTATCTCTGTCACTGGGTCTTAAACAAATGAGTATCTTGTTTGGCCCCTTCTCGGCCCATAGTGACTAAAGTTTGGAACAGGATTTTATGGCCAACCCAGAGGTCTGTTTTGCTCCAAGTCTCTGGGTCCCATGGTTATAACACAATAATGGATGCCTCTGAGAGGCAGTGGCAGATTGGATGATGAGATGTGGCTCACTGTCTCCTCCCTCTCTGATTAGGATCTCTGCTTAAGGTAAACAAATGACTTCCATGCACCATGGAAAGGAGGAAGGGCTGGTATTCTCGGCAGGGGAAGTTACTGAGGACATGGTGTGACAATGTAGGTGGTTTCTCCTTGGAATGGAAGTGTAACTATGTCATCTCAGAAACAACAGCCATCAGATAGACTCCTGTCATCCTAGGTCAGTCTCAGACATTAACACTTCTTGCTGTCAAGACATTCAATATCTCATAGCAGAAACTCACTAGGAAAAGAAGAAAATTGTCCAGTGTGGAAACGCTAATTTTCTAAAATTTCCATTCTTCTTCCAGGTGGTTCAAAGAACTGCTGAAATTCTTAATCTTACTCATGTCAATTTATTATTCAAATGTGTTTGTTATACACCAAACTTATATAAAGTGAGGACATGGCTGCTTTAAGATATGGTCGAGGGAAAGGATATAAAGGATTTTTATTGTGAATGTAAAGGAGAACTAAAATAGTGGTATCTGGCAGAGTCCAGGGTGGAATGAGAACATAGTACACAAGAAAGTGCTAAGTGTGAACATGATCAGCAAAGTAGACTTGGCATGGAGAGGAAAGATAGTGGAGGAGAGTGAGAGAGGAAGACCAAGAAAGGATTGCAAAAGGCAGAGAGTATAGAAAGGAAGACCAATGAAGACCAAGAGCGTGCATGGCTAGAACGGCAGAGTTATGTAGAAATGGTAAGCCAGGAGAATGGGAGCCTGTGAACTGGAGAAGTTTAGAGTAGAGAGCAGAGTGAGAAGAGCCAGGATGCCAGCATGGACTCCATAACAGATACTTGTGATGCTGAGAGAGCTTCAAGGCCAGCATGCTTGTTAGTATGCTAATAGACTCTCAGTTGGCTGTTTGTGCAGAGTTTCTTTTAGACCTGACACAACTATGGCCAAGTGATGAAGCTCCTGCATTCTGTCTATAGTGAGCATCTTTTGAACAGAGTTTGGTCTTCTCTAGGAGTTGAATCCAAAGGACCATCCTTGATTTCTATTCTGTAAAGGTTCCCCAAGTTGTATGATTTATGATGTTGCATCATATTTGAGAGAAAATAAACTAGAAGGCTAGAAAAATAAACAAAAGTAACTGTTTGTTATAGATATCTTTCATTTATATATTCTTTCATCATCCACACACTCATTCCATTATGTAGACAAAAGTGTCAGTTGAGTCTCCCTGGATGGTCACATAATATGCAAATATATACACAGCAAAATAAGGAGTTTGGAAACTGGGGGTGGGAGAGTAAACAGTGGCAGTCCATCCTGGGAAAGGTTCATTACATAGATGCAACAAATACAAGTGAAGGCATTCAGAGAGAGAAATGAAGAAAACAGATTCCACACTTTAAATCCTTGCTCTCTAAGTAGTAGGTGGATGATGCCTTGGACAGGTCACTTTTCTCAGCTTCAGTGTTCTCATCTTCAAAATGGACATAATTTGAAAGGAAATGTGAAAATACTTATAAAAGTCTTCTAATGTCTAGAATAGAGTATTTGCCCAGCCAGTACTACTTTTTAGAGTTACTTTTCCTTGCCAATTTATTGGTGTATATTAATGGTACAGAGGGAAGTTTCATTGTGACATTTCTGTACCTGCATCTTGGAGTCATAAGCATTCCTTTCTTGTTTTCTCCTCCCTTCTCTCACTTCCCCTTTACATACACCCCTGATGGTTTTACTTTGATGTTCTTGTAACCTCTTTAGAATTGAAATGTGAGGGAAATAAGAAAAGGCTCACTGTGAGACTGGCTCATTTCATCTAGCAGGAATCTCCAAGTCTACCCACTTCCCTGCAAATTTCAGAATTTGGTCTTCTTGTGGTTGAATAGCATTTCATTGTATATGTACACTGTATTTTCTTTATCCATACATCTGCTGATGAGCATCCCAACTGACTCCACAACCTGGCTGTCATGAGGAGTTGAACAATAAAGGTGAATGTGTTGGTATCTCTACAGTGAGCTGAGTTTACTTGCTTTCCATTATATACCCAGAAGTGGTATGAATGGTTTACATGGATGCTCTATGCCATTTTGGTTGCCATTGTATTTCTCAAGCTCAGTGATCAAGGCCATTTTGCTAATTTTCTCTGCAAACAAATCAAAATTACTAATGATATGACAAACAAAGCAGGGAACTCAGAAGTTCTAGTAAATGTTTTAGATGAGCCAGCCTTTGACCAAGTGCTTGTCTAATGTGCATTAGATTTCTGCTTTTGGCAGATCAAATAATATGAGTCTGGCTGTACTTTTACAAGAAATGTGGATAACTAAACAGAGAAACTAAATTACTGGAGACTTGGCATAGTAATCTCTTTTCACAAGTTTGCACTGTATAGCTGTTGACATACAAAACTCAGAAGCACTCATAGAAATCTACTAAAAAGAGTATGACAATTCTTTCCATGGAACATACTTATACCTGAGTCCTAATCATAATCATTATTGGTATCACTAAAGCACTAATAGCATTATCATTATTGATGGTAATTGATGTTTGGAGAGTTAGTCAGAACAGATGCATAGCCATAATCAATGGAATCCCCCAGAGTGATGGGTAGTATAGTGTAGATACACTAGTCAGAGAAGCAACACTGTAAGCTTGCCCACTGTGAACTGAGAGAATAGATGCCTAGTGTGTATACTCATTGAGTCCTTACCTCACTCAGAATTGGAATCAGGAAGAGGCTGCCTCAACTTCTGAGGTCTCAGAAAGGAATATCTAAGACACTGGAGGGAGGAGGAATATGAAATGTCTCTTTCTCTGAAGACCTTTTCTTGTTCCATGCTGACTGAGAACAATCAACTCAGATGATTAATAACCTCCATACTTCAGAAGAAGGGCTTTGATTTTTAAAGCACTGAGTAGAAAAATACCAACTTTTCTCAGAGACCCTTGGGAATTACTCGTCCTGAAAGCGCTCTCTTAAAATGAAGGGGAAATTAAATGATACTTAATGGGCCTTTCTTGCTTTAGAACAATCATTGTTTTATATGTTTCCTTTAAGAAACTAAATCCACATTTCAAAAATGATTCACTGAAGAAATCAATGGCAGAGGCCTCCATTAGCTCAGATGCTCTTGATTTTAAGAGACAGTAATCTATATCTCCAGAGGTTAGGAATAAGCACCCTGTGATTTCAAGAAAGATGAAATGGTGGTCTTATGAGTCATTGTAGGTCAAGGGGAGTACTTTGTCTCCTGCTCAGTGTCATCACCTCTGGTGTATTGATCTGGAACAGTTGTGGGGGTGGAATAATCTACAAGTTCCATAACTTAGTAAGATTTATGAAGAGAAAGAAAAGGCTGCATTTTATTCCTAGGACATTTCCAGTCAGGTTCTTAGTACAACTGGCTTCATTCTTTGAGCTGATGCATCAATGCACTCTTCTGCACTCCTGGTTTCAGCACTTTTCTTAGGAGAACTCCATTCCCTTCAAGGTAGCTCAGTTTATCTCCTGACATATCTGTTTATTGAATCCTTGAGTCTCTTTTCTTAAATCCATTCTTTCAATGACAACAAGGTGGACCAAACTTTCCCATTGCAGGTTTCAATATTCCCTTTATTCTCACCTTCCGGCTTGATTGGCTCCAAGTAGCATTTTCAGAGCCCTTTCATACTACAGGAATCCTGCTTGCTTAGAGGACACAGATGTAAGCACGACATTGCCTCTGCTCTCAAGATTTAAACCATGTCTCCTGAGAAATAAAAGAGATAAGTACGAAGTATAAGAAAGAAAGTAGACAGATATTCTAGGCACTGGGAGCTTAGAAATGAATGAAATATTCTCACCATTTTCTAGAAACTCCAGGGCTATAGAAACTATAAATTATTATGACTAACAATAAATTCATATTTTAATAATCATGGCAATAAATATTAATAGTAAATTGATGCTTTAGGTATTGTTTACATTGTGTGTACAATTTTGTTTAATATTTGTGAGGATAAAGCAAAGTCTAAATGTATATACATGGATGGCATTGATCTTGTAACACTCCTGCTTTGACTTTCCAAGTGAGGGAGTTATAAGCCTCACCGCTGTGCCCATTTTTGCTATATACAATCTTTAAAACAAAACCACTTCTCATAATGAAATTATGGGTGACTGAAAACAGAACTACATTACATCTTATTAATATAGTCATAATTACATGGTATTCTTAATATTTATACCAATTTTTATTTGTAAAAACCAGTCAATAGATCAGTGCAGGCAATGTTAATCCCATACTGGCAAAGTGGGGATAAAGGTTTCACAGGGGTCAGACAGGGCTACCATATTGGAAGTTCTGCCACTTTCTGCAAAGCACCTCATTACCTTTCATTTTCTATGTCTTCCTCCTTAGAATCTTAGTCATGCTCTTGGCTCAGTTAAGAAAAATATATAACGTGGAAAAGCAATACTGGGATGAGCTGCTACCATGCCTGTAGCAAGCCCCATGTGTCAGTTGGGTTCTTTTATTCAGAGTCACGAGAGAACAGCGTTTCACATGGCTAGAGGGGGCCGGTTTAACCCTGAGTCTTTCCCTGTGGGAGCAAGAATCACAGTTGAGGCTGCCCCTAGGGAAATACCAGATGATTCAGCAGTCTGAAGCATTGACCTGGATTCTATATTTCCCAGGATTTCAGTATCTCAAGACTGGGTAATGTTGTAACCTGCTAGCAAGGTAATGTTTTTCTATATTCTTTTTATTTCCCTGGAAGAAAAGGGTTAATAGCTTTCTTAAAATATTTTCTAGGTTTTATTTTCTGACATGTTCCAGACAGGTAATTCTCTCTAAATACTGCAGTGGCATTTGGGGTGTAAGAATAATTTTTCAGGTGGATTCTCCTTTGATTTCTAAGTATTTTTCATTTTTGACTGCTACCCAATCCAAGGAGCCCTCCCAGTAGCCCATAAAAGGAGCAGATGTGCGTTGTGTGTTTACAAACACCTATCTCCAGTGGCATTATCCAATCTGCGCTCAGGAGCTAGTCGATGAGCTGAGCAAATCTGACCCTGGCTGGAAATGGATTGGGAATTCAGTGTGTCTCTTTCTCGAAGGCTACAGAGAAAAGACATCATTGCAAGAATGAAGAAGAGATGAAGATACGGTAGCAGTGTTGGAGGACCTTTCTCAGATTCCTTCACCGAAAGCTATGTCCTGACTATTTGCCGACCTTGTTTTGGATGTTGTCTGTCAGACATTGTCCTCACATGTGATGCAGAATGGACTGCAACTACTGTTAGCTCAAAGAGAAGGCTATTCTTCCCAATAGGGAGTCTGGAGGTTTCCAGGAGTGAACACTCCAAGCAGCACTTGCAAGGATTTCAGTTGCCAGCCGCAGATGATTCCTGATAAATGCCCAAACCAGATGTGGAAGGGTGTGGAAGACGGCAGATGATCTGCTGGGAGTGACAAACGGATGCATGGGGAGGGTGGTGAAGCGCGAGAATAAAGAGGATTGTGACAGTTAGCATTGACTGTCAACTTGACAGGATCTCATATCACCTAGGAGACATGCTTCTGGGGATGTCTGTGGGGAGTTGCTTGACTGGGTGAGTTGATTTGGAGTGGGTGTGGCAATATTTCATGAACTTAGGGCCCATGGACTTAGACTAGGGTCTTGGGTTAAATGAAAAGATGAAAGCAAGCTGAGCAACAGCATTCCTGTCCCACTGCTTCTCCATTGTGGACACAGCATGACCCTTCACCTTACTTCTCTGCCACCATGCCTCCTCCTTTGAGTTGATTTTGTCAAGTATTTGCTCAGGACATTGAGAAAAGTAACTAACACAAAAATAGACTTGGGCACTATTCTCTTAGCCACTGAAAGGAGTTGAAGGGGTATGTTCATACTAGATCCAGAGGCTGCCACATACCTAAAAGCTATTTCTTAGGCTTTGTTCTCTCTCTAGGTGCTTGATAGCCATACCCATACTCATGCAGATCTCTCTCTCTCTCTCTCTCTCTCTCTCTCTCTCTCTCTCTCTCTCTTTCTCTCTCTCTCTCTCACACACACACACACACACACAGACACACACACACACACACACACACACACACACACACACACACACTCCTCTCCTTTTCAAGCAAAATCCATTCATCCATTCATTCTCATGAGGCCCATTCTCTAGTTTCAGGAGAGAAGAAAGTAGCTTTGGGCATGGTTTTGTGTACTAATCTCTGTGGTAGGCATGGACCAAACAGACTATCTGGATCAGGGAGGTCATCTCCAGCCTCCCCCAGCCTCAGTACTTCCAAACTGATGCCTACAATTGTCTCTTGGCTTCCTAAAGACCACTGATGAGCATTCAAGGCCTCTCATTGAGTAGCCTTCACACACTTCCCCTGACTCATCTTCTGCAACTGAACCCATGGACTGTACCCAACCACTGTGGTCTGGGATAAGCTCTAGCACTTTGCTCTACCTGATTCTCATGATCCTCTTTAGTACTTATAACTGACAATTCCCACATCACCCGTGGATATTCCCCTGATACTCTAACATCCCATAGCTGTCACTTATCTGTGACTCCCACATTTCCTACCATCCAGGTTGTATACTTTTCTAAATGATTCTGTTTCACTGTGACAGAATCACTCAGACAGTGACTAAATGGCACTGACTGTCTACCTCTGTCATCCGGCTGCACAGTGCACACAATCACTTCAGCTTCTGTTTTCCAAAGTAACACATATTTCCCTTGGTTCTCCAACCACTCCAAATATCTTTCACTTTCTTCCTGATCTTGGGCCACTGTGCCATCTCTCTCTGCATCTGCGATACACTTCCTGGCTTCATTCTCCACTAGCCATCTTTTTCCTCAACTGCCTTTCACTAAAGCCCTAATTTGCTTTTCATTGCACTTTGCAAGAAAGGGGTTTATTTCAGTTTACAGGTTATAGTTCTTCATCAAGGGAAGTCAGGGCAGGAATTCAAGGGAGGCACTGAAATAGGGACCATGGAGGGATGCTGTTTCTTGGCTTAATTTTAATGACTTACTTAGTCTATTTTCTTATATATCCTAGTACCACCTGCTCAGGAATGGCACCACCAAGAGTAGGCTGGACCCTCCTATATCAATTGTTAATCAAGAAAATGCCAATAGGCCAGTCTGATGGAGAAAACTCCCTAATTGTAGTTTTATCTTCCCAAGTGATTCTAGTGTGTCTAAGTAGCACACCAAGCCTTCTTGATTCTTCCTTCAACCTTCAGCCTGGTGATTATTTCTCAGAACGCTAGTTTCCCTATGTGATCAATGTACTTGCTATCACATGTAATCTGTTTCAGCCCACCGGTATCTGTTTCTTTACATTTATCTGGGTAATTTATTTGCTTCACTATTTCCACTCCAGTAAATTACAAGATGAAAAAAGCAAAATATCATATTTATTTTTTCACCTTTATTATTTCATGAGCATACAATAAAGTACTTATCACATAGCCATTCCTAGGGCTCAATGTCTATTTTTATCATGTGTCACCAAATAAACACATGATGAAAAATGGCATGAGCAACCTCTAGCTGAAGTGATTCATAAATGATAAGACGAACTAGACAATCATTTTACCTCTAACACAGTCTTAGGCTATAAAGTTCTGGTGAGGAAAAACCAAAGTCATTTTTTTCAGGGTAGAAATTAAAGATGAAAGTTTTTAAAGCATGTTGTTTTCCTTCCACATTGAGATTTACGGTGTGCATGAGACTCTCCACACAGACTTGGCTCCTTCATGGGCTATCAGTGATTCATGGGGAGAGATTTAAAAATGTGGTTTCTAATCAAATCATCTGTAGAGCTATCAGGTGCTTCCTGTGAATTCTGTGGTAATTAAGATTCCGCCTGAGATAGCAGTCATTAGGAGCTTTTCTGATAATCCTGTCAGTTCTCTTGGAAATGCTGTCTCTGAAGCTGCTCTCCAGCCACACTGATTTATTACCCCTAATGACCTGGAGCCACAGTTATGATTCCATACTGACGAAGTGCTTTCTGGTAATTCCTGTACTCTAGAGACCTCAGAATTAATTTACAGTCCTTAAGATCAGGTCTTAGTTCTTCTTACTTTTGAAGCTGAAACAAAACACAGTATTAACTTGAAAACAAGCAATTTTTAAACTTCATATCCGGATTTGACTCTGTGCAATTTTTTTTTTTGTGAGTCCTAGGCCATAGGAAGAAATAAAAAAATGTAGAAAGCCTGAGTCTAGTTTTCCTTCCAGGCTTTAGGCAAACTCTTCCAAGCAGCTACCACTAGCTAATCAAAAAGGCTAGACTGGAGCCTTGGTCTTGAACCAGGAACAGGGGGCAGCAGAAGGTCCATGCCTGAGTGATGGCATTTCTTCCTGTAGTGAAGCAAGAGGATCAAGAGAGGAGTCTGGATGAAAATAAACAAGCAGACTGGCCAAGTATAATTTTAATTCCTCCCTCCCCCAAATTCAGGACAGCATGTGGGCATCTCTCCGGTTCCTTCTTCACTATTTCTAGTCGCCTTAGGTCATTTCTTCACAGCACTGATCTTGTCTTCACTCAAGCAAACCCCACAGATCTGAAAGTATTCATTCTCCAGTCATCACTGGGGCAAACATCCTACTCAGCCTTCCTGCCCCCTTAGTAATCCCCAAGCTTCTGCATGTTCTCACCCCACAAAGACTTCTCCTAACAGATCTGATTTCCAAAAATTTACTCAGTCACAGCATAGTGGACCAGGATACGAGCATGGTAGAGACTCTTTACACTATAACAGACAGAACGGCTGACCATTACAAAGGTACATGACATGGAGTGTGCCCTCCTGGGGGATTGGCAAATAACAATGTTTCTGAAATACTCTCCCTACTATGTCACCCTCACCTCCCTCATTTAATAAGAATGTGGTGCCCAAAGTGACAACACTTGGGTTGCTTAATAGGCTTCATTGACAGAGGGATGGATACAGAAAACTTGGTACATTTACACAATGGAATATTACTCAGCTATTAAAAACAATGTCTTCATGAAATTAGCAGGCAGATGGATGGAACTTGAAAATATTATTCAGAGTGAGGTAACTCAGTCACAAAAGAACTCACACAGTATGTACTCACTGATAAGTGGTATTAGCCCAAAAGTTCACAGTACCCAAGATTCAATTCACAGACCATATGAATCCCAAGAAGGAAAAACAAAATGTGGATGGTTCAGTGCTTCTTAGAAAGGTGAACAAAACACTCACAGGAGAAAATATGGAGACAAAGTGTGGAGCAGAGACTGAAGGAAAGGCCATCAAGAGACTGCCCCACCTGGGGATCCATCCCATATACAGCCACCAAACCTGGACACTATTGTGAATGCTGATAAGTGCTTGCTGATGGAAGCCTGATATGGCTGTCTCCTGAGAGGTTCTGTCAGAGCCTGACAAATACAGAGGTGGATGCTTGCAGCCAACCATTGGACTGAGTGTGGGGGTCCCTGATGGAGAAATTGGAGAAGGGACTGAAGGAGGTGAGGGGGTTAGCAGCCGCATGGAGGGAGCAACAGTGTCAACTGGACAGACCCCCGGGAGCTCCTGGGGACTGGAATACCAACCAAAGAGTACACATGGAGAGACCAATGGCTCAGGCCACATTTGTGGCAGAGGATGGCCTTGTTGGACATCAATGAAAGGAGAGGCCCTTGGGCCTGAGGGTATTTGATGCTCCAGTGTAGGGGAATGCCAGGGAGGGAAGATGGGAGTGGATTAGTCAGGGAGCACCCTCATAGAGGCAGGTGAAAGGGGGATGGGATGGGGGGTGCAGAAGGGGAGACTTGGAAAGTGGAAAACATTTGAAATGCAACTAAAGAAAATATCCAATTTGGGTGTTGGGGAAAGAGGCTTCTTTGACTCTTTTGTCTTGTCAGGGTTACTTTTTACCATTCCTGCATTCCCACACATCAGCTGTGTGTACAGTCCACAACAGCACTGCCCATGTCTCTGTGTTCTTCTGTTTCAATACACTTAAGTGTACATCTTTACCAGAAAACATCTCCACCTCCAAGTCTTAGTTCTTAGATTCTCTGTCTTCTACTGCTCTCTCGTCTCTCTACTTTGAGGTGTAAGTGCTCCTTTTTAAATGTTATCTTAGCTTTCAATTCTGTCTTTATTTAGTTTCTAATCTTCCATTAGGGACAAGGATAAGGCACAGTGTCAGAATTATGTAGAGAGGAAAATATTGAAAGCTAAAATTAAATTATCAAGATGAAAAGATAAAATAAGAATGTATGGCCTCAAGATGCCAGTAGCCATGTTTGAAATGAATGTCTAAAGAACAGCCAACGCCAAAGTCGTACTTAAAACTAAGAAAGAAAATTCAGCCCAAGGGAGGGTCACAGACAGGTAGAAAACAGATACCCTGGAACATGAACAGAAGACTACATAGAGTTCTATTGGATTCTTGAGGAAGCACAAACCCAGCTCCATTCAGAGATGTCTGGCAGAGGTCTGCTCACCAAGGTGATGCTGCTGCTCACCTGCATCTTAGTTGTTCGTTTCAAAACTACCAGGCCCCAACCATTGTGATTCCCAGTATCCAGGAAGATCATCAGAGGAGTTGAGGATGGAACTCTTTGTTATCTTCTCTAGACATGTCGTCCTTGCAATCTGCAACTTTGACAACCATGTGTAATTTTTCAGCAAATTTTATGGAGATAATAATAACATTATCTAGGCCTTTTCTTCAAACTGATCCATATTTATTCGTACTTAAGCTCATGGATTCAGGAAAATTTGTAAACTCCGATCTGCTAATCATAATGTGGAACCTATGGGTCATCCTTCTTTAATGATAGCATCCACTGTTTACATGGAGATTTTACAATATAAGAGCAACAGCTGGGACCCTCGGTGTATTTGTAAATGCTTTCTATGTGTCATCTTACTTAATCTTTTTATTAATTGTATGGCTAAGACCTATTTACATTTTAGAAATAATAAAACCAAGACAGAGAAGACCAGAGCTCACCCAAAACCACGAGGCACAAGTGTTCGGAATCAGCCGTGGAGAGCACAAGCTGTAATCTGTCAGTTCACTCTTTCAGTCTCTCACGAATAAAGAGAGGGATGATTTCGTGAAGAGGGAACTGTTCTGGGGCTAAGTTATTTTCCAGCCAAAACAATGATGAGAAGAGCATCACTGGGACTGTTTGGATCTATGAAACAAGTTCCCCAGCTTCAGTTGCTGTTGGGCTTGATGTAGCCCTTTCCAGGAAATCCAAAGGCTGAGGTAGCAAGAGCTCTGGAACGGAGCCAGCAGAATGTGTTTCCTTTGACATCCATCTGCTTTCCCCAGTTGCTAGAACAGCAACTTCCTATTAACTGTGGCTCCGCTGTGGTTCTATGACTGCGTGGGAGGAAACAGCCTCTGTGTGTGTGTGGCGGGGGGGGGAGGTGTTGTTAGATGTGGTAAGTAGGATAGGTCTATTAACCTATTTAGTGGTATCAACTTGAGGTGGCAAAGGAAACTGGTGGTACATGGAGAGGCAAAGGTTGTTGGACTCCTACGACTGTGGGAAGAGCTGAGAAGGACCAGCCCGTATAATGTTATATTTATCCATATATAAACACTCCAGGTTGGAGGGTTGTAGAAACAACCTCCAAAGAACTCGAGAAGAAAAACCTTGGCTTTAGGCATTTGCATCATCTAGAGAACATATAGCCAACTTCTGATGTAGTCTGTGTTTTTAACATGTGTCTTGTTTTACTCTCCCTCCTCCTCCTCCTCCTCCTCCTCCTCCTCCTCCTCCTCCTCCTCCTCCTC
>JADRCD010218171.1:18006-31630 GCA_019843815.1 Montemys delectorum | reverse complement strand
TCCTCCTCCTCCTCCTCCTCCTCCTCCTCCTCCTCCTCCTCCTCCTCTTCCTCCTCCTCCTCTTCCTCCTCCTCCTCCTTCTTCTGGAGACCTTGGGTGGATCAAAACTAACAGGGGACTGACAGTAAGAACTTGGATAGAAGAAGAACTTGGATAGAAGTCAGATGGGGAAACACAATTCAGAGAGAAGGCAACTCAACCATGCCCTCCATTCCACAGAAGGCTCCGGAGCAAAGCAACAAAGGGTAGAGGAAGGGGAAGGCTGAACTAGAAACCAAATTCAGCATTGTGATCCACTTGTGGAAATGAACTCATTCAAGTGTCAGAGTTGAAACTGTGATTCCAAAGCATAGGGCCCAGCATACTGCGACCTACCGGGAAGTGAGCAGTGAGGGCCCCCTGGGGTAGAAGAAAAACCACCTGGAACTGCTGTCATTTAACCAGGCCATTCTGTTTCTCTACACCCTCATCATTTTCTTTATATCTTTCCTCCTTCCTTAACGGTGGCTGTAGGAAGGGACCTGATCCTAAGGCCCTCTAAATGTTTCGCCTGCTGTTTTCAGTCACATTTTTCTCCAGCAACTTTGTCCCATACCTTGGATCTTTTAAGTACTGCATTCATTATTATTATAATGACTGCCTTTTTTTTTTTTACATTTTACTTGCATCTCATATTACCAATATCCATTGTTTCCTGAGAATGTTCACTTACATTTTAAATTCCTGTCTCATTTATAACTCTGTTTTGTATAAGTATTGACTTTCTTTTATACTAGCTAATTCCCCACTACTAATTTGGACCTGCAAATTAATATTGTATGATACCCAAGATAATCATGCCTAAACTCATAAAATTATTTTAAGGGGGATCTGGAGACCCAATCCCCAGTGGGCATCTGTCTTGATGCCAAGGCTGCTTTCCAGAGTAGGGTGTCCTTCCTCATTGCTTCTAGGACACAAAGCACCTCCTTCTATCAAGGATCTCCTTTACATTCTTTGAAAACCAATGTAAAGAACAGGTTCAACAGAAGAGAATTGGGAAGGACAGCTGGCTGCTACAACCCAATTTTCATCCCCATCTTCCTTAAATCAGTCCTTCCACATTGTCCCATGGCTCTGACATATCACATCCCGTGTGTGTGTGTGTGTGTGTGTGTGTGTGTGTGTGTGTTTGTGTGTGTGTGTGTATATACATATATATAATATTTAGGAATATGTATAATGTTTAGGAATATGTAATATATCATATAATATAATATATACATATAATATATGTATATATTATATATACATATGATACATAATATTATATGTATTTCTAAATAGATAAATGCAACCTGTTCAATTTCTTTTTTTTTTCATAAACGTAGTGTGTGGAAGCCTTATTTCAAGAGCTAGGACAAAGCTTTCATACACTTTCTCTTTTTTTTTAATTAGAAATTTTCTTTATTTACATGTCATATGATATCTCCTTTCCCAGTTTCCCCTCCGAAAAAAAAATAAAGTAAAAAACAAAAACAAAAACAAAAAAACAAACAAACAAAAAAAAACTCTGTTCCCTCCCCTCTCCCCCTGCTCACCAACCTACTCCCTCCCACTTCCTGGTCCTGACATTCCCTACACTGGGGTGTAGAACCTTCACAGGACCAAGGGAATCTCCTCCCACTGGTGGCCGACTTGGCCATCCTCTACTATACACATGCTGCTGGAACCATGAGTTCCACCATGTGTACTCTTTGGTTGGTGGTTTAGTTCTTGGGAGCTCTGAGGGTACTAGTTAGTTCATATTGTTGTTCGTCCTAAGGGGCTGCAAGCGCTTCAGCTCCTTGGCTCCTTTCTCTAGCTCCTTCAATAGATGGCTGTGATCCTCTACTTTTGTATTAGGCGGGTACTGTCAGAGCCTCTCAGGAGACAGCTATATCAGGCTCCTGTCAGCCAGCACTTGCTGGCATCTACAATAGTGTCTGGATTTGCTGACTGAATATGAGAAGGATTCCCAGGTGGAACAGTCTCTGGATTGTCCTTCCTTCAGTCTCTGCTCCATAGTTTGTCTCTGCCACTCCTTCCATGGGTCTTTTGGTCCCCCTTTTAAGAAGGAACGAAGTATCCACACTTTAGTCTTCCTTCTTCTTGAGTTTCTTGTGGTTTGTGGATTGTACTTTGTGTATTCTGATCTTCTGGGCTAATAACCACTTATCAGAGAGTGTATACCATGTGTGTTCTTTTGTGATTGGGTTACCTCACTCAGAATGTTATTCTCCAGATCCATCCATTTCCCTAAGAATTTCATAAATTCATTGTTTTTTAATAGCTGAGTAGTACTCCATTGTGTAGATGTACCACAATTTCTGTATCCATTCCTCTGTTGAGGGACATCTGGATTGTTTCCAGTTTCTGGCTATTATAAATAAGGCTGCTATGAACATAATGGAGCATGTGTCCTTATTACATGTTGGAGCATCTTCTGAGTATATGCCCAGGAGTGGTATAGCTGGGTCCTCTGGTAGTACTATGTCCAATTTCTGGAGGAACCGCCAAACTGATTTCCAGAGTGGTTGTATCAGCTTGTGATCCCACCAGCAATGAAGGAGTGTACCTCTTTCTCCACAACCTCTCCAGCATCTGCTGTCACCTGAGTTTTTTATCCTAGCCATTCTGACTGGTGTGAGAATCTCAGGGTTGTTTTGATTTGCATTTCCCTGATGACTAAGGATGTTGAACATTTCTTTAGGTGCTTCTCAGCCATTTGGTATTCCTCAGTTGAGAATTCTTTGTTTAGCTCTGTACCCCATCTTTAAGGATTACCAGACCCCTTTCATCTACCATGGATGAGCTGTAATTCTGAGAAGACCTCCCCTTCGCTTAAGAGTGGAAGAGGGAAAGCTTCAAAGAATGGGCACAGATTCCGCAGGAGGGCTGTGCAGAGTAGTCCCCTTAGATTTGTTGCGCAGAGTGAGTGGTGAGTGGTGGGCAGAGAGTGGGTTTTAACCTCAGAAGGCAGTTCTTTATGGACAAATGATTGGAAAGTTCATTAATAGCTTAGAAATCAGTATAGTGTGGTTGGTTACTTTAGCTGTTAGATTTTGGTCACGTTGTTTGTTCACTCTGAGTCACAGTGTCCTCATCTGTCAGATGGGAATAAGGCTTGCCCCTCCTGTGCCACTGCAGTAGGTTGCAGGTGAAAGCTGTGATGACAAGGAGCCAGAATGCAACAGAAGCCTGCTCCAATAGTGTAGGCATTGTAACTTCCCTGGCCTAGCTAGAATCCCAGGCATCCATGGTCTTGTCCCTTTCCTCCTGCAGTTAGGTGGCTGAATGGTGATCCCTCTTTACATGGCAACATTAAACTCTCATCATGGCTCATAAACATCGAAGGCCCAGTCCCTGGAGTAAGTACCAGTTCTGTCACTATGGATTCCTGGGGCTTAGTGCTGGTTTTGTCTGCATTCCTTGCTGGCTAGAAGCCCATAGTGCTTACTTGTACAGACTTTGCCTGCCATTTACACCACAGACTACATGGAATCTGTTT
This sequence comes from Montemys delectorum, assembly GCA_019843815.1. Classification (NCBI taxonomy): domain Eukaryota; kingdom Metazoa; phylum Chordata; class Mammalia; order Rodentia; family Muridae; genus Montemys; species Montemys delectorum. The sequence continues at coordinate 28,101 of JADRCD010218171.1, read as the reverse complement.
TCTAAGTGATTTATCTTATCCTTTTCTTAAAAGGGACCAGGCAATATGGACCAGCATGGCCTGCCATGCTTTAAAATTCAAATAACCAACCATCGCAATGTCAGGGCCTTCTGACTCTGTAATGACTAGACATATTCTATGAGGTAGCAGACCATTTTTGTCTATGGTTACATATAAAGGAACCATAAGGAAAAGTTAGGAGCTAGCTCACGGGGTAACAAGCCTCCTATACAAGCTTGAGGCCTTGAATTTGAATCACCAGGATCAATGTTGGAAAGCTGGGTATGGTAGTAAGCAATACCCTCACTAAGGCAAAGGAGACAAGCAGATCTCTGGATTTCTTTTGACTAGGCAGTCTAGCCAATCAGTGAGTACTACATTCAATGAGATAACTTACCTCAAAAATGAGTTCTAGACCAACTTGGTCTATACATGAAGGTCCAGAAAAAGGCTTCCTAGTAAACCTCTCTCAAAATAACAAATCAATAGCAACAAACGATGGAGAGAACAACAGAGGAAAAATCCTTTGCTGCTCTCTGAGCTCTATACATGTATGCTATAGCATGTGTATCCAGACACACTTGCATCCACATACATACTCTATATACATGTACAACAGCAGGAGGAAATTGCTGTCCATGAATATAGATGTTGCCACAAAAGACAACAACAATAACAACAGTAATAATAATTCTTATTTTTGTTAATATCAAGAGTAACTTGCCACTCTATAGTTAGAGATAATTTTTAAAAATGGGTTTTGGAGTTCTTGAGCTTCAGGTTTAAATCTTGATTTTATCACAGGTAGGTTTTGTGCTCTTTGACAAATTAACTTTGTAAAGTTCATTGTCCTCATGTAGAAAATATATATGCCACAGAACTGTTGAGATTAATAAAATACACAGTAAGCTATTATTCAAACCAGAAAATAAAATGAAGTGCTCGGCAGATGGCTCTCCCCAGTACTGCTGGCTCAGTCTTCAGCAGGATATGAATTTCAATAGCCATATTTATTTAGGGACAATCATCTTGGGATGATTGTTAAATTTTGGCTGGCAAACTATGTTCTTTAGGTTCAAAACTTGATTATCCAGTCTTGAGCCCATAAAATAGATTTAATACATTTGAGGTAAAACTGGATGCTTGTTACAAAAAGCCCTCATTGTACCTTAGCATGTGAGGTATTGCATTCAGTCCCCAAGACCCTCTCCTGAGAGTTTGCCCACTGGTGTTCACAGTCTTGTTTGGTCTCTTCCTCTTGCATCAGGGTTGGTAAATAGATAGATTATCCAAAGTTTAACAATCATTCCTAAACAATTGTTTATAGACTCTTCTGATCATCATCATCAATCATGGTCAAAGTGATCAGATGTCTCTTCTGAGACTAAGTCACAACAGATCTATGACTTTCATCTTGGGCATCTCTCTCTCTGTTCTTCTCCTTTTCCCTCAGAAAAGATAACTACCATTTTATGGCCAATTTGCTTGAAAAGGAGCTGAGAGGCATCATCAGCAATGGTATGAATAGCTTAGAAATGAATCTTCAGCCTCAGTCAAACCTTCTGAATGCGAGCCAGGGAGACAACTTGACCACTGCCTGCCCCCACCCCCAGCTGAACAGCCAGAGCCACACAAAAAAAAAGCTATTTGAATTCAGAAACCATATGAGTTCATATGAGTGTGTGTTGTCTTTAGCTATTCAATTTCAAGGTGATTTGCTGTGCAATACACAATAGCAATGATAGGGAGTGTGACCTTTGCTTCTTTTATATGTGAGAAAAATATAAAGCCAGGTACTTCTGTTTACAAAATAAGCAAGCTAGTCTGAACAGATGAAAAGCAACATATTCTTTTAGATAGTAATTTTCAGTTTATTTTAATGGATCACAGAACACATTTTTATAAGAATGAGTAATACAAAATGAATGTGTCACAGCAGCCAAAAGATAGATGTTTTTCAATACAAGTTTCTTTTCTTTCTATCATCTGAATTGCTAGGTTCTAGGAATAAAGCTGTATCTATTAAGTATAGTTCTTGCTCTTAAATACCTTACAGTCCGCTGTGAAAAATAACTCAAATGTCCGTATTGAACGGTGGCTGAACATTCTAGAATCTACCAGAATGCAGTAAAAATCCAATATTTAGCGTCCAAGTGATCTTGGGCAATTGATTGGTCACAGAGAGCAGCTCTGAGGCCTTCACTAAGCCCTTCATGCCCATCTTCTCCCCCAGTCTTACCACATACTAAGCTCTTTACCCATGCTACCTCATTTAATCCTCATAACAATCCTATGACTAAGCACTATTACCTCACTTTTATGGATTAGTACCTATCTCATTGTGTTGCTAAGAGAGTTAATATATTTAATCCAAACAAAAAGCTTGGCTTGGCCGACAGCTCATAGTAAATGCTAACTAAATGACTACAACTTGGGGCAGGTACGTGCTGCTATGGAGTGAGACCCTCAGACATGGAACATGTGTGAAAGTTGTTTGAGAAGAATGTATGAAGCTCTAAGAGGGGTAAGAAGGGAAAGTGGGAAAGATAAAAAGATAAACTAAGGATGTGTTCATGTGGAGAGAATTCCTGTGCTCACAGAAGGCTCAGATCCACTGGCACTCTAAGACGCATTGTCCAACATATCTCAGAGATGAGGTAGGCACTAGGGTAAAGAAGATAAACTATTTATTTACCAGTTCTTTTGCTTTGTTGATTGAGCTCAGATTTTTCAATGTTTCCAGCCTGCCTGGAAAATCAGATAAGTCTGGAGATCAAAGCCAAGGTGTAGAAATCTTATGTACAGGAAGTGTCTTCATAGCACATTTACCAGAGGATCCAGAGAGCTTCAATTATAAGAAATTATTAATAATACCACTGTCAATAACAAGCCAATTATATCACAGAATGGTACAATGCTAAAGGCAACTGATGGTCTGATTTTGAAATGTCCTCCACAGGATCATGTGTTTGAACACTGGGTTCCCGCCTGGTGACTTTGCTTTGAGAAGTTGTAGGACCTTCGGGTATGAGGCTAAGCTAGTGAGGATGTTTCACAAGGAGTTAGTCCTTGAGGGTTGTAGTTACCCTGGTTACCTGTAGCTCTTTACTTCTGGTCTACTGTCAGAGGAAGATGCAGCAGCTAACATGTTCCCATGACCACACTCAAAAGCTTCTCTGCCATATTGAAACATGTGGTCAAAATAAACATCTCCTACCCTATTTGTCACAGTGATGGAAAGGGTAACTAATGTAAAATAGGGAATATATGACATAGAGCACACACACACACACACATATACACACACCACAAATACACAAAAGGGTCACCTCCAAACATGGGTAGGAAAGATCAGAATGGGTAATGGGTACCTTACAGATGTGATGGCCAAGGACAAATGAATAACAGATTGAGGAGAAAAGATCAGCGGAGCATTCGATGAAGAAAGAAGCCTGAACAAAAAGCCACACCAAGAAACAGGAACAAAGGCTCGCTGTACAATGAAAGAAATCTTGGTGGTTGGTCTGAACTTGGAGTTAAAAGAGCCATGAGAGAAAGTTTTGGAAGGTCAGCAGAGGTCATATTGTTCAGGCCTAGTCAACCTGGGCTTGGTCCTGAGAAGAATGGGAAATCCATACTGGAGTCTAAGCAGGTTCATGTTGTTCCATTTACTCAGGTCCCCATGAAGAAAGGGAATTTGGAGAAAGAAAGAGACAGGAAAGTAGCCCACATGACTTGGCCAAACTGGGGCCAAAGAAGCTTACTAACAAACATGCATCTCTGTGTTGGGGGTTAGGAATCCAGGAAGAGCTTATGTGGAGGCTATGACTCAGGGTTTCTCAGAGAGTCCACAACGGCTGCCTCTGAAGGCTTGCCTGCAGTTGGAGGCTATTCTCCTGGAAGGACAGACTTGCCTGGCTGTTGGCAGGAGGTCTTCATTCGGCACCTTGAGGAACTCTCCCTACTACCATCCGATGCTCCTCTGACATCACATCTGGCTTCTTCCATGTGGCCAGTCCCACAGAAGGTCAGCAAGACAGACGTCAGTTTGTTTTTCATGACCTAGACTCAAAAGTCACACTCTGTCATTTCTGAAATAGCTTACTGGCGTTCAAGCCTGCTGGCCTGCTTTGTCTAATATTGGGGGAGTCTGTACAAGGATGTGAATGCCACAGACGGAGATCATTCAGAGCAGTCTAGAAGGCTAGCTATGAGTCTGACCCCCAACCCTGATGGTTCCCATCCCTTACACATGCAAAACACACTTAAGCTTCTACAAGGCTCCCAAATATTTTATTCTAGTCAGTCAAAGTCAAGTCTAGAATCTTGCCATCAGTTTCAAATTTAGGTGTTAGTAAGTGTTACTGAGTGGGTATCCATTACTGTAGTCAATTGAACACAGATTCACTCAACCTCAATCCCTGTTAAGTGAATAGGCAAATGATTCCTGGGTCTCTACTGCCCATACACAATGATGAGACAAGCAGAGAGTAACTGCTCTAGATACTCTTATGCAAATAGTTGTCACCAAGGCCATGCTGGAATACAAAGAAAAAAATTAGAATTTCTTTCATTAGTGTTCAACTTTGGTCATGTCAAGGAGTGATGCCCTGTGGTTCTCAGAGACAAACTGCTCTTTCCTTGCTCTGGACAGGGAGCACAAACAATCAAAAAGCTAATCTGTGCCAATGTAGCCTACCACCACTCTCTCAGATTAATAAAGTGTACATCCAAGTGTGGAGGAAGCCAGAGGACTACAAGTCTGCAATAGAGACAGCAATGCCTAGAGAGCTAACAGACTTTTGCTCTAAGAAAGAGGGCTTTTTAAGGTGTGAGAGTAATTGATAGTTTCAATTACTTTTGAGAACTCAAATTAAAAATGCCTTGGGAGTGATTGGAGTTTAGATTTCCAAGAAATGGATCCACAGGCACCAAGGAGTGATGTCAGTGGAATAGAAAGATCGGATTCTGATGGACTGAGGAGTCAGCAGGAGGGAGAGAATGAGCAAGGCTGGCTGTGTGGAGTTCAAGAGAAACACGAGGAGCAATGAGAACTTTTCTTAAAACCAAGAAGTGGGTCGTTTACATTTAAGAATGGAAGAAGTGAGAGTCAACAAGGTGGCTGGCGGGGGGGGGGGGGGGAGGTGAAGGCATAAAGGCTTGTGGTGAGAGAGCTCATAAAAGAGCACCAATTCCACAAAATTACCCTCTACACAAACGTTGTGGCACAGGCATGGTGGCATACATGGGGTACCATTTGCACCCACATAGTAAATGTGCATATACATGCATTCACAATAATAATAATAATAACATTTAAAAATGGAAACAGGGGTAAACAACTGAAAAATTAATGAAAAGTAAAACCAGAGATGTGGTTCCTGAGACCAGGACAAGACAAGACCCAGAGTCAGGGCAAGGATGGCACTTCAGCTGTCAGAAGAGGAGGAAGATGACATGTTCCCTGAAGGACCTGGTGGAGAATAGGACTGGGGACAGCTTATTGTTGTGTTCTCCACAGTTGCAGAGATTCAAGATGCTGCAGAGTCCATGGGAGGAGAATGAAGATTAGAGAGGAGGTTAGCATGGAATCTTTACACCTTATACAGTAGAGTCACTCTGGGATATCAAACAGCCCACTGGAAATCTCTTTTCAGACAGGATTGTTGACTGATTACCTATAAGAGAAAGGGAGGGTAAGGATGCTGGTCTTTTCTAGCGTATTGGAAGGCTGTCTGTTGCTGAAGCCATTATAGAGACAAATGGACCAAGGGGACCTAGAATCTATTTTTAGAATTTGCAACATTTTTTGTGAGGTTTGCAATGTATTTAGAATTGCAGCTATGTTGATGATATAAAGGAGACCCTGTGAGTCTGAAGTCATGTGTCATACCAAGGAAAATGTTGAGACTTTCAATAGCTATTCACATTGGCAAAAGATTTGGTGATCAGCTTGAAAGTAGGTCTTTCCTGCCTCTAGCTGCATCTAGCCTAGGGACAAATATAGGCAAAACTGCAGTTTACTGGGAATGATCTCATAAAAGATGGGGCCCTAGCAGTGGGGAAGTGGGTCAGTGGCTGGATAGGATCATACACACTTTCTACCCAAGCATCGAATTTCTTAGGCGGAATTTCTGAGGATGTTCATATGGAGTGGCTGTTGTAAGATTAGTATGTGTGCATGTGTGTGTGCATGTGTGTGCATATGCTTGTTGTGTGTTTGTGTGTTGTCATATAATATTTTTAATATTATACTCATACTTTTTAAAAATAGGAAAAGTGAGACCCTGAGAGGAGATGGAAATTGGCCAAATCTACTTGAGTGTTTAGAGGCAGAACCAGAGCATCCATGCCTCATGGCTTCCAGGCCTGTGGCCCTGTCTCCGTGGCAATGAACAGAGACATTCCCAGCTGTGTCATCATGTACCTTTGTGGAACTTGTTTCCAGGATGTGCTTTCTGCCTGAGGAAATGCTGGGAACACTGTGATGCTAAAAGGTCATGGGTATTTGTATGAGTTTTCCACCAATAGCCCATAGTGTAGCTAGTGTTTTTAGCTCCATTCTGTGTAGGGGAATGTAGGCACTGCAGAGACTGGCTAGATCCTCAGCAGCAAGACCAGAAGAGCTAGGTAGAACTACTGGATGATGCTACATCCTAGGGAAATCAGCACCCAGAGTCTACCTTCTAAACAGTGTGCAGTTTGGAAGAATTGTCTGTAGTAAATTTCTCACTTCTTTGGGTCACCAACCAAGATCATTGATTTATGATACAAATTCAAAGTGATCAATCTCTTCCTGCTTATTTATACATCTTCATTTAGTTCCTTAAGAAATACCCAAATAAAGTAGGTGACCCTAGGTTTTATATGTGAACAGAAAAAAAATTATAGAATCATTTGACCACAAAAGAACAAGCAAGCAAACAAACCAACCAACCAACAAATAAAACCCAGCTATCCCAGAATCACTATAATCATCAAACACAAGGTGCCAGGATAAAAGACAACTTCTAAATTCTCTTATGAAGCTGGTTCTAGATGTTTCTGAATTCTGAGAGCTCTTCCTTATTCTGAGTCCAAAGATTTCTTTCTGCAGCTCCTACCTGCTGAGATGAATCCATTTTACTAGAACGACTTCTTAAGGCCCTCACATAGTAGGCAAAGGAGTCTGAGTAATGACTGCCCTACAGAGGTCTCCTCTCTCTTTGTTTAAACTGGAAGTGGCTGTCTTTTCCCATCAAAGTCCTTTCTCAACTTCAAATAAAATATTTTCATGGTTTCAAAGCTTTTCATATTCTAAATGACCTAATTGCCTTACCCAAACAGAAAAGAATAGAGCAAGCAAACCCTTCCACATGCAGATATTTGGGGTAACACCTGGTACCTGGGAAGTATTAAAGAAGGTCCTGGTCACAGGAGGAAATGATTTGCGTAATCGCATCTGGAGCTGGACACCATCATTCTGCTGTTTGGTGTGGACCCAGGAACCAGCCATGTCTCAGATCAAAGGAAAGGTCTGGGCCGCAGGGGAGCGGGCAGTAGAGTGTTGGGAGGGGAGGCAGCTGGAAAGTGGCATTGAGAAGGGGAATGGCCAAACTGCCAGCTTCCTGGGAAGAACTGGCTAGATAACTGTGATGCCCAAAGGAGAGTGAAAATACAGGACTTCTTGTTAAAATTATTGAGAATTTACTACTGATAATTAGACTACTAGGCTGAAAGTGAACTCCAAGCAACTGTACATAAAGGATAACAGGGCCCTGGTGTCAATGTTGGTCATCTTGGTTGTGTTTGGGGGGTAAGTCCCAGACATGCAGGACACAGGAAACACGGAAGCAGCACACCTTCTTCTCCAGTGCTGATGGAAAGATATCAGGGAGTCTCCTGACTTCATATTTGGTCATTTCTTAGTCCAGTCACACAGTTTTCTCATCCAGTCACAAGAGTAATTGATCCACCCAGAGCCAAAGAGACATGCATGATTTCTTACAACTGGTAAGCAGGCAGTTTATACAGTAAAAGGGAACCATTTATCATCTAATCCCAAGGTCTGAGACCCACCTGCCACCCACATGTCACCCAAGTTTTCTGAGTGGAAATAATTGCCAGGATTGGCTTTATATCATAGACAGTATTCTGTAAAAATAATACATGCAAAGTGTTTCGAGCAGACTGTGTCAACACATCTTACTAATGTAAGAGAAAGGAGAAGGAGGGGAGATAGAGATGGTGATGGAGAAATGGTAGAATTTGTTGTCCTGGAGGACCTGTGTCAACTGTCTCTCCTGACATAACATCATCTGCTCTTCTGAGATACTTCCTCCACATCCCAGGGTTCCAGGCACTGTTTTCTTACTCCCTCTGTTCATTATTCACTGAAAGAAGGAAGGGAGAGAGAGGAGAGAATGGAAGAACTGAGTGATACCAGGAAGAAAAAAAACTGCTGGTCTAAAGCAATTTACCATAGAGCCACCTCTCATCATGGGACCAGTCTTTAAAGGTTCCCGAATGACTCAGACACATCAAACATTTTCACTCTCTCGCCACAAGCCTTAACTTGCATATTTCTCTGACCATAAAGTCTTGTTAGCAAATATACAAATGCATAAATAGAGTAAGAGGAATGAGAAAGATTAGAAGATGAAAAGGGGAGGACTGTGTGCTTCTACCCAACCTTCCAGTCCATGGCCTCTCTAGCATCCACTCAACCCTAATGATGGACTCTGAAAGAGAAAGATTCAGGAATCCCTGGCCCATGCAAACCCAGCAAAACACTGGGCAGGGGACGTGGGAGGCAGAGACTGCTGAGGTGGTGGTGTGCTCTGACAAGGCTGAGGCCAATTGCTGCTTCCTATGGCTGTGGAAAGACTGGAGGCTGAGTTCTAAAGCCAGGAGTCTAGAGCTGGGCAGGGAGCTTCCATAATTCCTGGGCAGAGATGGAGAGAGCTATGGCTACAGATTAGAACCCTATAAAAGTTAGAGTTTGTGGTTAACTTGACAGGATCTGAAATCACCTCAAAGGCAAGACTCCAGGCATACAGTGGAGGGAAGCTCTTGATTCAGTTAACTGAGATGGAAAGATCCCACCTCCCAAAAAAGGGTGATACCTTCACGAGGGCTTCACTCTTGGACTATATACAAAAGAGAAATCGAACTGAGCACAAGCAGACATCAATCTCTGCTTCTGAGCTGCCACTGTAAAGGGACCAGGTATCTGAAGGTCCTGTTGCCATGACTTCTCTGCTCTGTTCCACGGAACCCTAAGACTGGGAGCTAAAATCAACCCTTGCTTCCTTATGCTGTGGGGGCTGGAGGGGGGCGTTCTCAATGGCATAAGTCCCCTGTAGGCTCAGGCTTTTGAACACTTGGTCCCAGGTGATGTCCCTATTTGGAGACATTGTTCCAAAGTATCCCTCTATGGAGTAAATAGGGGTGATCATTGGGAAATTAAAATCCCACAGCACTTTCAATTTCTGTCTGTTTCCTGCTAGTGGTTGCTGTTCCGCCACTATGCCTACCTGCTACTTTACTTGCTTACCCCCATGCTTGTCTGCTGCTATGCCTCCCTACCTTGATGGACTCTCATCCCTGTGAAACTGTAAGCCAAAGTAAACTTTCCCTCACGTGTCACTTTTGCTTCATGTTGCTTTACTCAAACAACAGAGACGTAGCTAATACAGTTGGCTTTTATTGGGTACTTTATAACTGCAATAGGAAAAATAACTAAGACATATATTGGGAGTATTTTTTTTACAGAGATATCAGATTGGGCTTTCCATGTTCCCTTGAGTACCTAACACAACCGTCCCACCTAGCATGAAGGCTCATGACTCCTTGTCATCTTCATTGTTGAATCTTTCTACATACCCAGACTAGTACCTCCTATTGCTATCTTCATCTCAGTGAGGTCTTAAATCAACTTAGGTCAGAATGCAGAGATAACCTTCTGCTCCTCTCAACTTTGTTTTCTCCTCACAGCATGTCGGCCTATTCATCCACTCTCCTGTTCAGCCCCAATCTGGCTGCTTTGATATTGCATTTAAGTATTGCAGGGATGATTCTTCCCCTTCCCCCTCCCCCTCCTTGTTCCCTCCCCTC
>JADRCD010218171.1:0-17906 GCA_019843815.1 Montemys delectorum | reverse complement strand
TCCTCCTCTTCTTCTTCTTCCTCTTCTTCTTCTTCTTCTTCTTCTTCTTCTTCTTCTTCTTCTTCTTCTTCTTCTTCTTCTTCTTCTTCTTCTTCTCTTTCTTCCCTTTGACTTCTTCTCATCAGGCCTTTGGAAGAAAGTAAATGGTTTTCCCTTCTGCAGTCCATGCCACAATCTACCTCTACAGAGTAGAGTCCTTAGCCTGACTTTTGTGATGCTATAGGGTCTGCCCCAGGCCTGCATTTCTGACCTCTTCTTTCTGTACTGTACCTATAATGTTCAGCCACCAACTATATAACAAACACTTCATTGCTTTTTACACCTCAGTCCCTTTGCTCAGGCTCTGTCCTGCTCTGCAGCAATGTAGTTATGCTGCCCTACAAGTTTCATATTGCTGCCTGGATATGCCCAGCTAGACATTAAGCCTCCAGTATAATTCCAAATTCCCAACCACAAGCTGTTCTATAAAATAGGCTTACCCCTTACCCCTCAAAAGAGGACACAAAGTAGGTAAGTAGGAAAGATTTGTAGTCTGGAAAGAGTTGAGAAAGGATGTACAATATGACCTAAATATGTTCTACAAAACTCTCGAAAGAAACTAATTTAAAACATTTTAGTGTGCAATTTTTAAACACAAAATGTAATAGTGCTGAAGAAAACCAATGAAGCCAACTTTTGAAAAGTTAAAAAATGCACTGATAATCTTACATGCTGATTAGCAGTTCCCTACCTGTCACATCTCCTCCTTGAAAGCCAAGGGCCCCTTGAAAGTCAAGACTCCCTCATTCCTGTCAGAATAGACACCAGCAGGTGATTATTGGGTCTTAATGCTTCACAATAGCTTTGACACCTGGTGCTCATCATGACTGGAATGCCACTGACTAATTAAACACACTACAGACACCGTGTCTCTCTTTGCATCAAATCCACCCTGGCAGCTCCCTCTGGGAGAAGAGAAAATATTAGCATGGAATAAGTACATTACCGTAATTGGCACATCAGAAACTTATAATTAGGAGATAAACATCTGGAACGAGTGCGATGTCGCAGTTGCTATACATGCAGAGCACCTGCAGGCAAGTCCTAGAGAATAGGTTTCAGGTCACACTGCCCAAGTAAGGTGGCTAGTCATCCATGCAGTTATATAATCTAGGCATACGTACTAGGGACCGTGGATAAACAGGCATGGGATCTCCTTGCTAAAGCCTGAAATGTAAGTTCCAGACAGGTAGAGTGACCTAGTCAAGATGTAATCCAGATGCCAATTTGGCAAGACCTGTGGAATACATTGAGCCTATTTTACAAAGTCTAGAGAGGAGAACTGATGGCCGCTGAGTGCTCACACTTGAGTACTAAGTAAAAAATGGGTTCCACAGTCATTTCTTCTGCTTACCATATGCCCTTTTATTCTGGGAAATCTATCTGCAGTGAATTGAATAGTAGTGGCCTGTTTCAAATCCATATTCACCAGAACCTTAGAATGTAACCTTTCAGGGTTCTCTGCAGATAGACTTAAGACAAGAGTCCAATCATGATGTCATCTTAGATGAGAGTAGAGCTTACATCCAGGAACAGTCATCTTAGGTACACAATAAACACAGATGTATAAAGGTAGGCAAAAATCAGAGTGGTGAGAATTCAAGCTAAAGAGGGCCGGAAGGAAATGGGATTAGGAGAAGGGCAGAGAATCTATTTTCTCTCAGAGCCTCTAGAAAGACCCAGAGGCTACCTTTGCCTGGCCTTTGGACTGCTGGCCTTGAAAACTGTAACAAAACTAACTTGGATTATTTCGAGACACCCAGCTAATGACAATAATTTTGTTCACCTGCCTTAAGTAAGCACTGTGGCACACTGTTTACTATTTAAGTTAGCAAATTACTATCTAACTGTTGATTACATAAGGCAGTTGAAAACCCCTAATACAGCATGCCATTAACAACTACTATTGGGCTGCTCCTGACAAGGAAATAAATTCCCATTGATACTTTCTTTAGATCATTACCCAGAACATATTTTAATCAGGAGGAAGTGATTAGAAAAAAGTTTCTACGACCATTATGTGTCACCAGTGAGAAATGCTGTATCATATTATTAAATTGCCAAATAACTTAGAATAATTAGCAGCATTTTCGACCTTACTTTATAAATGAAGCAAGTGAGACTCCAGAGTGGCTGACCAAGACTAAGCAATCTATACTGCTTGGCTCCTGCAGTTCTGTGTCTCCCCCCCAGAGTCCTCCAGACAGGGGTCCACAGTGATGCTCTGCTCTCAAAAGACTGAAGCCTGGATCCTCAGAGAGCCCAGGGCTCCCCACCTGCACCTTATTCTTGTCTGCCTTATTCTCCAGCGGTAGCTGGTGGAATCTGGGGAAAGTTCCCCTTAATATAAATACAAAAGAAAATCCAGACCTTCGTGATTTTGACTATGTCCTTTGAGCCCTGAAATCAGCTTCATGACATGGTCTGACTCAGGAGGAATTCATATACATTCAGCATCTCTCCTGTGCAAAGGGTTGGGTTGGACTCTCTGCAAAGAGAAGGACACATCTCCCAGGACTTTCTGCCTGCCTTATATAAATGGAAAGGAAGAAATGGTACTTAATTCGGACTGGGCTCAAATTCTGATTCTGCTATCTACTACCAATGACACCTTCCTTTCTGAGCCTCACACACCCTGCTTGAGATCTGAGCAGTATGAGAGGCCAAAAGAGACCATGCAAATGCTGTCCAGAAGTCTCCAGCCTAATTATATTTGATTTGGACTACCAAAAGTTTGATATATTTGATTTGGCTACCAAAATGTTTTTGACAGCCCAACATAGCACATAAAAGTGTGAATCCAGAGCCAGGTAGCCCGGGTTGAACCCCAGTCCTTCTATTTCCCAGCAGCATGATCCCAGGCAATGGCTTAAGCTGTGTGGTTATCACTCTCCTCTTCTGCTTTAAGTACTTCATGTTTAGTACCTCACAGAGCTATTTGAGGATTAGTAAATTAGTAAATTAGTACACACAAAATGCAGAAAATGGGAGGTAGAACCAGGAAGCACTTAGTGGGTCCTGGCTGTACAACACTGAATGTTTTTCAAAGCCATTTTGTGTTCTAGTGACGTGGCAGCCATAGAAAGTGGTCTAGTCCAAGCTTGGCTATTGAGCTGATATCACCTAGCACTGAGACTGGAAGTAAGTCTATGCCTGTGTAGTATGTGGGTCAGAAACTCTAACCTCTTGCCTTACTAGAACTGAAAATAGACAAGGATATTGTTAGGATGTAGTGTCCACCCTCAGTTGTCCCTTTGTCACAATGGACCATGTACCTGGAGCAATTATGAGAGGAGCCAGAGAGCAGGGAAATCTAATCTAACCTGTAAAATATGGGCAAAGGTGTGTGCTCACTGCTGCAGGGCAGGAGGAGTGGAGAGACAATAGTTGCAGCAGTTGGAGGGGCATTGGTCTAGACAATGTATCTCAGCCTCTCAAGGTGATGCATGTCACGCAGAAGAGTCTGACCCTAAACATAGCCTCTCTGTTGTCCAACCTTGAACCTGTGACAGGAAATATGGCAAGACTGTTCTGTTTTTTTTTTTTTTTTAAATGCCAAGACAAGGCTCAGGCAGTGGTATTTTTGAGTTAAGCAAAGCAAAGAAGGGAAGACAGATCTGGTAAAGTCTATAGGATCATGTGAGCGGCTGGCACATAGCCTGAGCAGTCAGCAAGGGAACCTCCAAGAGGGACAATCCCAAAGCCATTCTCTGGTCAGAAGCCTGACAGCATGCTGACCCTGAGCCTTAGGAAGTCCAGATCTGCTGCCTCACGCTAATACAAATGTGTGAAGCCCAAGGCACTTTTCTGGCTTATCTTCATTCAAACTTCCAAACAATGGGATTTTCATGTTTATAACCCCAAAGGAGTACTTCCCTGTGCACACAAAGCATTTCTGCTCCCTGGTCCTCTGGGAATGGTATTGTGAACTGCACTTGATGGCCTTACAGTGTCAGCTGGAGGAAGCAGTCGCTATGAGGTCTTCTGCAGAGCAGAGCTCTCGACCTCCGGCCTGTGTCATCACCTTTCGCATCACAGTGATGAATCAGCCTCTGCTGCTCTCCCAGACCCAGAATGCTGCAATGAAGTTTCATGTATAATTTTAATTCTTTACCAAGCCCCAGCCTACGGCAAACATTCTTATATTCTCTATATTGAACTGACAGTAAAGTCAAAACCACTTTTTTACCTAAAATATATATAGTTTTTAGGATAGACAATCTGGGCTTGAGAAGCCTCCTGTCCTTGCTTTAGATTTTGTTTATCTTTAAGAAACGTGTTTTGATAGACACATATTCATGAAGTATAAAGAGATATATTGATTGAATAATGATAAAATCAAAGTAATTAGCATATCCATCACTTTACACACCCACCTAGCCTTCCAAGGCTCTGTGCACGTCATCTAAGAAGCAGACACGAGCCAGCTTCATTCTATCAAGAATTTCTTAGGCTGCACTCCCAAAGATATTTTCATTTGGCTCTCTCTACAATTTTAATATCTGTATCTGCTTTATATCCTTCTTGCTTTAGAGCCTTATCTCATAGAAACATTCCAAATCACAGCCTTGACTTTTGATTCTTGGATCAAAACACCAGGGGCTGCTCTGATCCCTATAATGTCAGCCACTCTGCATCCAAGGTGCTGATCTCAGAGGCCCCTCGCGGTACCACCTGTCTCCTTCTTCCTTCCCTTCCTGTGTCCTTGCAACAAAGGCCTTCACCTCTACATTGGCCATGATTTTAATACTGTTATACTCAGCGAATGTTGGGGGTAGAGGGCTCTGTAAATGAAAAGCTGCCTACTGGATGTTTTATTTGAACGGCGGTTCAGTCCCTTGGAGGATGGAGCTGATGGGCTGGGTACCACTGATTGGCACGTGTGAGCCTGAGAACAACAGCCATTCCCCTGCTGTGGTTCTTACTTTTCGAAAGGACAAATTTCAGTTTGTCATCTCTGATGGGTTCGGAGAGGCGTTCTTGTCAAAGGTACCACACACACTAGGCCCAAACAGTTCCCCACGAGTAAGAGGTTTAATTGGGAGGGTGAGAGGGGGAAGTAGCTCGGAAAGAGTGGGGGGGAGAGAGAGAAAGATGGAGGAATGTTCCCCGTGTATATATATATGGGTTGTGACATATGGCCCAGGTAAAGGTGGGAGGCGAGCCCTAGGGATTTTGGGAATATGGTGGCTGTTGCCCTGGCAACAGGTCTGTGGACCCGCCCATGTATCCCCACAGGCTTTGGATGATGTTAACAATCTCTGCCTCAGTGGGATCACAGTGCAGCTCCTCTTCATACAACGGGAATTTGAGACATACAACATAGCATGAAGTATCGGCTCATCCAACCTCTGAGTATTGCTGCCTGCTAGACAGGGGAGTGGTGGGAGGGGTATAATTTGTGTGGAGGAATGGCAGATGTGGCTGATCCATTTTGGATTTATCTGCCCATCTGGATTTTCAAAAGAAAAGAAAGTGGTGTGGTAACAATTTCATAGCAAAGGCCGCAGGCTGGTTAATCTTCGGGGATTTTTTTGAGTTAACTTCTGAAAATGTCGATTTGGCCTATTGATTTCATATGAATTGCCTCTGACTAGCTGGAGCACAGCCAGAGCAATCCCAGCTAGCTGTGGGTTGCAGTTGTCAATCTGTCTCCTCTGGAGCACCCAGGGTTGCTGTGCAGCTGGGTGGCTCCTGCCATGGCACGCGGGCCTGTTTCTAGGAAGCGTTTTTTGGCGAGGCTTAGGGATTCTGAGATGGAAAGCAAGTTGCTAGGGATGAGGGAAAATCAATCCTCAGTTTGCAAAATTAGCTGTCCTGCAAATTGATCATATCTCATTTGAGACCTGGGCAAACCTGCCAGGCTTAAGAAAAAAACAAAAACAAACAAACAAACAAAAAACTCACCAGAGTACAGAGGTAGGAAAGGGAAGTCGTGGAGTGGGGGATAAAGAGCAAGCAGAGAAAGAGAGAAATGAGATGCCTGGAGGTAAATTAGACAGATAGACTGAGGGGACTGAGCATGGCTGGTGTGCATCTTTTTAACCACAGTGCAGGTGGATCCCTGCAGCTTGCTGGTCAGCCATGTAGCCAATCAGTGGGCTCCCAGGTTCAGAGAGACCATATCTCAAAATATAAAGTGGAAATTGATTAAAGAAGATGATGAATATTGAGTCCTGGCTTCCACACATGAGCACAAATGTCCATGTATATTGATACACATGCACACAACATATACATATGTACACCCACACATGAGTGAATTAAGGTTAAAAAAAAAAAAAAAAACTTCCAAAGTGTGACACATGTGGATGAATCCTCAGACATAAAGAAAAAAAGAAAGAGAGAGAAAAAAAACAAAAGAAAATGGTACCGAGGCAGAAAAAGAGACACACAGAGATTAGAGATCTAGAGAAAGCATAGCCTGAGAGGCATGTTCAGAGTCTGGCTGCCTGGGAGGACCCATGATGTGGATTCTCTTAATAGGATGGAATTTCAAAACATACAGTGGGACATAGAATTTACATATTGGGGTTGACTGGTTGAGCCTCTTCTTCCTAGAGGAAAGGGTAGAAGAAGCAAACCCTGAGAGCTGGCAAGGCTGCTGGCATAGGGTGAAGGTCAGAGGCAGGGGCATAACAAAACAGAGAAAGGAAAACAGTCACTTTCAGAAAAACCAGGTTCCTAAGAGCTTCCACCAGGCTGTCCAAGGATCCTGCGTCTCTGTGGCTCACCTTGGCAGGCTTCGTGGGGCCTTTGCGTGTAATCCCCAGGCTCCCAGACAGCCCCAGCCCCATCCCAGTTGAGATCCTGGGGCTTGCAGAACCGGTTAGTGGCTGTGTGATGGAACAATGACTGAATCACGAAGGACTGGAAACAAAACAGGAGAACAAAAGGGGGGGGGGGGGAGCCCACAGGAATAGTTTGGAATCCTACGTGCAGTTGCTAAGCAGTTTCCTGCTGTGTGTGTCCTGGTCTTGAGAGGAGCAGGTGCCAGGGAGGTCTGCTGTGTGGTCTTGGGTTCTCAGGTGCTAGGGCCAGTTCTTCTTGGGAGGCCAGGAGAAATGTAGCTCTCCTGAAACACAAAAGGACAGGGGATGATTTTTTTTTTTTTTGAGCAACTCTCCCTCAGTTTCACTACTGAACAGGGGAAAGTGGCTGCCTTTTAATGTCTCAGGGAATCAACCTCTTGCCGGGCAGGAAATCAGGCAGCCTGGGTCTCAGTTCTCACTGAAGTCTCTGCCTTTGGATCCACAGCTGTATGCCTTGGTTATGCCAATCAGACAGTGCCATAGATGGAGGTTGTAAGCACCTGGGCACGGGCGTTTGACGTTTAACCGGGGCTGAATGAGTCCTGTGAGTAATTCAACTCATGCTTATGGCTCCTGTGAGAGAAACCAAGTCATATTACGAGGGTCTGGTGTCTCTCTTAAATAAACATCTCACCAAGAGTGACTCAAAACCTTACACAGACAGCCTGGCTGATAGAACAGAACTTCGCTAGAAAGTAGCTTGAGTGGTGTAATGCCCAGGGTACGTATTGTGAAGGGCGGCAATGTCTGTTGTGCGAACTCCTCGTTTCTAGCTGTATCCCCCACAAGAATAATAGAAAAGTTGTCGTATAGTTTGCCCCGTCATCTGTGCCTCCTTTTCAAGTTGTCTAGTGGCAAGAGTGGAAAGTGGGGATTCAGAAAAATCCTCAAGGCTGCCTAGGATAGAAAAGGAGACATGATCTTGGGTCTTTGTGTGTTGAAAGTCCTTACTGGGCAACAAAGCAATGTGTATTCATAATCCACTGAGCCTGGGCAGAAATGGAGAAGGTGGGGATTGTACTGTCTGTAGAGAGTCCCTGCAGAACCCATGGGCAATTCTTGGCTCATGCAGAAGAAAGAATAAAGAAGAAGATATAATTGACATTCTGATATTTTTCTTTGCTGATTGTAAGCTCCGGTTTTATGCAGGCCAATGTTCTTTCTTGTGTTGAATTACAAAAGAATATATAAAGGATTTTCAAAATAGGACAGTCCCAGCTACTCAATCAAACAACTCAACCATATTCCTAAACTCTGCAAAGCTGAGATGGGTCATTGTGTCTTAACATCCCAGAGGACACACACTCCCCACTAGGATATGTCTCCAACTCTTTCTGATAAAGGAAATCTTCCATGAATGGCTTATGTTTCTATTGTGATTTCCTTTTATAATATTCCAAAAGCTGAGTTTGGGAAAAAGAAATCAACAAAACGTTTTGTCTTGAAGCACACACTCCGCTCCCATTTGCAAGCAGCAAGCTTGCAACTTGGCCGGTCTTCAGGCCGAACACCTGGGCTACTCTGGCTGCTGCCAGTGGCTCAAGGAATGCTCATCTATTTCAGTACAACCCACACAATAATTAAAAGGACAATTTGCTTCTACATAAAGAATCATAGAATGCAGCCTCAAACCACATAAAAGCCCTTTCTGCTCTCTCTGGAGTTCAGCAACTCCAGGCTGGCTACAGTCGGCCCTGGCTGTTTTGTCTGGTGGTGTTTCTGTGACTTTCAGAGCAGCTAGATGGTAGGGGAGGGCCCTGGGTTCTCCTCCTCTCCTTGCTCCATCTTTCCCACAGAGCCACCCTGAACTGCTTCTCCAGCCTACAAGCTAAAGCTTGTAGTAATTCAGTCCGTCTCAGTAACAAGGCAAGAGCGAAAGAACACAAGGGTTCTGCACAAAGCATACTTTATTGGCTTGGTCTCTGTCAACACAGCAAGAGCCTTTCTCCAGGAGCACACAGCCCACACAGGTGAGAGGAAGAGGCACAACAGTGAAAAGCACATTGGCCGGAGGAAGAGGAAACAGGGACTGTCTGGAAAAAAAAATCGAGGCTCCCACATGGGAATGCACTGAATGCAATCTTAAGTCCCTGCAGGGCTGATAGATAACAGCCTTGTATTCGGTGTGGAAAAGGAGAGACGCTTGTGGTGCTTAGCAGGTTTGCGGGTGGGGTAACTGCCCATGGTGGCCAATTGCAATGTAAGAATAGGATGTCAGGTGGTGAGTAAAGTCCCTAAGAGATTAACGTGTGTGTGTGTGTGTGTGTGTGTGTGTGTCTCTGTCTCTTTGTCTCTCTTCTCTTTATCTCTCTCTCTCTGTCTCTTTCTCGTGTGTGTGTGTATGTGTGTGTGTGTGTGTGTGTGTGTGTGCGCGCGCGCGTGTGTGTGTGTGCTTATTCTGAACTATAACAAAAGATACCCTCTGTTAGGTGTGAATTAAAAATGCTTCCTACTGGCTCATATGTCCCCAGCTCCCCACTGGCTCATGTGCCCCAGCTTTTTACATTGTTGTTGGAGGCCATAGGCCACAGAGTTAAGTCCTGGCCGAAGAATGCCACTAAAGTTTGATCTTTGAAAGATATGCCTACTCTAGTTTACCTCCTGCTCCCTCTACCTCCATCACATACCTGTTCCTGCCACCACCGATGAGCCACCCCTCCATCACGTACTCGTTCCTGCCACCACCAATGAGCCACCCCTCCATGCCTTCCTTGACATCATGAATGGACATTTTTGAAACAAGGAACCCAGATTAAGCACTCCCAGCTATCCAGTATTTTGGTCATTTTCTCCTCTAATGAATTTCAGAGTCCCAATACTGACTGAGAAAACAGAAATGGTGACTGCAGGGTGTGTTTCTTCTAACACCATTTGCCTGGGGCAACTAAAAAGTGCATGGCCATTTATCCATTTATCATGGGGAAGGGTAGAAGGCTGACCTGGTGCCTTCTCTAGGGAAGGGCTGTTAGATCCTTGCTGACCAGTGTGGAAGAATGAGTCCCCCAGGCTGAAGTTCACACTGACTCACTTGACTGCCTCCTATTGGACCTAGAGGATCTCTGTGTTTGTATTTCCAGTTTTCTCATTCCTCTAGCCTAGCTTTATTCTTGACTTCTCTTCATCTTTCTCCCTCTCCTGGCACCACACTTTAGCAATCGGTACTTTTCATTGTTTCTCCATCCCAGGGCTCTAGTGGAGAAAATCCTTAAAAGCATTCTATCATAAAATACGCTTGCCCAGGCTAGGAGCCTCAGAGAAAACACCCCAGTACTGCAAGAAAAGAACATAGTTTCTGCTAACCAGTAGCCTGTGAATATCCTCATGGGGTTTGGTCACAATCACACCTCAAATGACGGACAGAAAGAATGCTTATGAGTTTCCCCTACTGTGTGCTTCCTCCTGGGCAAGTGGGCATGGAAACAATCTAAAATCAGTGAAAAGGTGACAGGATAACGTTGTATTATGCATACTTTACCAACTGATGGCTGAGATGAGTGTGCTCTCCAATGATTTTGAACTGGTCTTGAGCATCGAAAAGGGACCCTTACCTCTGGGCTCAGGAGCACAGTAGTACTAAATGAGTGTTCTCTCACCATTGCTGGAAATACAAGCCTTGAAAGTTGTATTGACTATCACTAGGAGATGAATAAGGCAGTTTAATGCTTCCGGAAGCAATGAGTCTCTCTCTCTCTCTCTCTCTCTCTCTCTCTCTCTCTCTCTCTCTCTCTCTCTCTCTCTCTGTTTCTCTCTCTGTCTCTCTCTGTCTTTCTGCATGTGTATTTGATTTTGTGTGTGATTGTATGTGTGAATGTGTGTGTGATTGTGTGTGTGTGATTGTGTGTGTGACTGTGTGTGTGCGTGTGTCCCCTGAATCTAATCTAAGCCCCTCAGCTGTCAGAGCTAGGGAAATGATGTACTTTCCAGCACCCCAGGGCTTGCTACTCATTTGAGTTACTTTAAAAAGTGTGTGGTTTCAGGCTAGGGCTGAAGCTCCAGGAAAGAGTCTTGATTCAGTCCCTGCCAAACAGGGACACATTCCAAGAAAGCACTGGGCATCTCCAAATGGGGAGTGATTTTCATCCACAAATCCAAGCCAGAGGAGAAATAGCTGTGGAGGAGTAATTCTGTCTGTCAGCCAACAAAGGAATGATGGCATTTATCAGCTCTCTAGATCCTGTCAGCAAAGCCCACACCTAGAACGTCTGTGTTGTGGTTGTGTTAAGGCTGAGAGGGTGTGGCCAGCCTCACCAGTCACTGTCTAGCTACATTGATCTAGCTTGTGGCATTAATCACCTTTCAAAAGCAATAATGACACTTGTCCCAATGAAACCACTTAGCCAAAAGAGTATTATAAACCAAATGTTATAAGCCCAAACTGTTTCCTAACACTCGAGGTATATTTCTGTGATTCTGTGTGTTTTGCTGAGAAAACTTAGCAAAACACACAGAAGTCTGCCTCCAAGCTTCAGGGACGTTTTGTTTTGTTCCGTCGTGTTTGTTTGGGTTTGGAATTTATGTAAGTTTGTTTGGTTGGTTTGGTGGTGAAATAGAAAGGTTGTAACTATCCTTGCTCCATTTTCCCAAGTGTGTTTTGGGGTGAGAATCACAGGAAGTTGTACTGTGAAAGTCCAAACATCTCTAAACTATAACATGTGTGAACACCACAGGCAAGCTAGTTTGAGAGTGTCCCAGTGTGGTGTGACAGGTCTAAGTCATGGGAGGAGCACTACTCCTTTTTTGTCCTCTTCCAGTAGCACTTGCCAGCAGTTCTCCATGCTGGTCAACTGGGAGATTATCCAGGCGTGCTCTCCCGAGAGGAGTGGGATAGTGAGAGCAGCCACGTGATTATTCCTTAGAACTCTTGCTTGTAGCAGAGGCAGGGGAATGATGGCTCCTGGTTAGATCTTGAGAAAATTGTGGCAGGTTTCTTCAGCTACCAGCTAGCATCCCTGAATACAAGGCAGGTGCTCCCAGGCAGCAGAGCAGCAGGCTGAATGATGTAAGGTGAGCACACTGTAGAACTAACTTGTAGAAGAGGAGCCATGTTGTTTCCTCCCTTAGCACAGAGCAAGAGGGAGGAAGTTGGTTCTGTGTGCTTGGAGGCAGTGAGGTTGAGTTTGGGCATCAGCTGTCTAACATAGGTGCCAGCTAGTGCTGGGAACAACAAGTGAAACCTGGACCAAAGCCAGGGTTATCATCCAGCCGGAAGGAAGCCCTGAGATTATGAGGGGACAACCATTTGCTTTTTACAGTGCAAGCCCTCTGTGGATTTATGAAGAGGTAGGAGGGAAAAGGAGACAGTAATTACAACTTACCGAGTCCCAACTTGGGTCAAGCTAGGCCAGCTTACTGCTTCACGTATTTAATGTAACTTAACCCTCTCGCTGCCTCCCCCCCCCAAAAAAAAACCTCTTAAGGGTGTGCAGGAAATAATGGCCCATCCAGTAACCTCAGCATCTCGGAGGTAGAGGCAAGAAGAGCAGAGGCTTAGGGCTAGCCTGGGCTAGACCTTGTCTCAGACAAAAATCAAAAGCCAAATAAAACAAGCCCCAAACTCTGTGAACACAGAACAAAAAGATGAGACAACATCCAAAAACTCAAAGAAAAAATAAAATCTGGCTTGTATTTCTGACTCTAGAAACACAAATTCACATGGTTTCTTCTCCATGATGGTGACAGAGGATTTACAGCTTTAGAGGGGTTGCTTCCAATTGGTGAAGAGCGCTCCATTCCTCTGAAGGGCAGAGCATTTTTAAAAGCCACACAAGTTGGAGCATCTTCTGGCTATATGCCCAGGAGTAATATAGCTGGGTCCTCAGGTAATACTGTGTCCAATTTTCTGAGGAACTGCCACACTGATTTCCAGAGGGTTGTACCAGCTTGCAGTCCCACCAGCAATGGAGGAGTGTTCCTCTTTCTCCACATCCTCGCCAGCATCTGCTGTCACCTGAGTGTTGATTTTAGTTTTTGATTTCTGACTGGTGTGAGGTGAAATCACAGAGTTGTTTTGATTTGCATTTCCCTGATGACTAAGGATGTTGAACATTTCTTGAGGTGCTTCTCTGCTATTCAATACTCCTGGGCATATACCCAGAAGATGTTCCAACATGTAATAAGGACACATGCTCCACTATCTTCATAGCAGCCTTATATATAATAGCCAGGAGCAGGAAACAACCCAGATGTCCTTCAACAGAGGAATGGATACAGAAAATGTGGTACATTTATACAATGGAGTACTACTCAGCCATTAAAAATGATGAATTCATGAAATTCTTAGCCAAATGGATAGAACTAGAAAATATCATTCTGAGTGAAGTATTGCAAAAGAAAACACATGGTATGCACTCACTGATAAGTGGATATTAGCCAAAAAGCTCCATATAACCAGGATACAATTCAAAGACCACATGAAGCTCAGTAAGAAGAAAGACCAAAGAGTGTGTGCTTTGGTCCTTCTTAGGAGAACAAAATACTCACAGGAGCAAAAATGGAGATAAAGTGTAGAGCAGAGACTAAAGGAAAGGCCACCCAGAGACTGTCCCACCTGGGGATTCATCCCATATACAGTTACCAAACCCAGACACTATTATGGACGCCAAGAAGTGTGTGCTGAAAGGAGCCTGGTATGGCTGTCTCCTGAGAGGCCCTGCCAAAGTCTTACAAATACAGAGACAGATGTTAGCAGCCAACCATTGGACTGAGCCCGGGGTCCCTAATAGAGGAGTTAGAGAAGGGACTGAAGGGACTGAAGGGGTTTGCAACCCCATAGGAAGAACAACAGTATCAACCAACCAGACCCCCCAGAACTCTGAGGGACTAAGCCATCAATAAATGAGTACACATGGCTCCAGCTGCATATGTAGCAGAGGATGGCCTTGTCATACACCAATGGAAGGAGAAGTCCTTAGTCCTATGAAGGCTCGATAGATGCCCCAGTGTAGGGGAATTGAGGGTGGGGAGGGTTGGAGTGGGTGGGTGGGTGATGGAACACCCTCATAGAAGCAGGGGGAGGGAGGATGTGATAAGGGTGTTTCTGGGCAGGAGGGAAACAGGGAAAGGGGATAACATTTGAAATATAAATAAAGAAAATATCCACTAAAAATTTTAATTTAAGAAACGTGAAAATAAAAATGCCCATATACATCTCCTAGAAAAAAAAAAGAAAAAAAAAAGGGAAAAAAGCCACAGAAAAGAAACCCCACCTCCTGTGATCTTGTCTTCTTAGCTGTGGGACGAGTTCCATGCCAGGTACAGTGTGAAATCCCCTAGATGATTCTCTAAGGTGCCACCTGTTTTCCTGTGTTTAGTTTCAGAGAAGTCAGAGAACTACTCTGCTGATCTTGAGCTGGCATAAACTCCACTGCCAGTAGAACTCATTCACCCTCCTGTTCACCCTTCCGTACAAACACAGGAGCAGAGAGTGGTGAGAGCTGCAACTGTGGAGTAAGACCTGGCTGGATCCAGGAAGCCACCAGCAGATATGCTTCCATAAGGGAACCCAGTGGGCCTGCTGTGTGTACCTGAACACATTCTATCCCTAATGAATGTTTACCTGTGTGTGTGTGTGTGTGTGCTCACACACACACACACACACACACACACACACGCATATGCAAAAGCAATGTTACGTTCTGCTCTCTTCAGCTTCACTTGGTTTCTCCATCCTTTAAGATTTACCTCAAATATTGTTTCTTTTGAATATTTCATGAATCTCTCATATCTGAAAATGCCATAGTGAAGCCTATTCCATTACTATGCTAATTTTAAAAAGAAATTTAAAGAAATACACACACACACACACACACACACACACACACACACACACACACACACAGGTGGTGCCAGGGAATATGGGTAGACTGTGGGCAGGGAAGTGATTCTAGATTCCCATTCACAGGGAGGAAGGGCAGCGGTGCCAGAAACTGAGACCCAGAAGCAGCACCCTCGACTAGAAGAGCCTTGACTCTATCTCTCTGGCTGTTAATTCATTCTACCAATACCACGGTCCCCCTGTATCCCTCCTAGTCACTCATCTGCTCACATTCCCTCTTCTTCAACTTGAGGGGTTCTTCTGCTTCCATTGGCCCTTGGGTTTTGAGAGTCATTACAGCATGCCCTTGAGTTACAGTCAATGTTTGTAAAATGCTCCAGTATATGAACATATTCAGTGTGAAGAAATGTGGCTGCCATTCCCTTTGCAGTAGCTAAGGGCCTGGCTGTCTGCAGCCCTCTCTCCGTCTCTTCCCCTTCATGAATGGTTTGCATTTCAGAAACATGGAGTTCCATGACATCACCAGGTGCCATCTTTCTCTTTCATGCCTCTGGCCTTTGCTCTTGCTTTCCGTTTGCTATAAGTCTTCCTCACATTGAGCATACTATTAATACTGTGGCATGTTAACATAAACTGACTATCCTGATGTTCTGGAACATGGAATTCCAATATGGGTCTTGTGGGTTAAAATCCCAGTGATCAGGGCTGCCCCTCTTTCTGGTGCTCTAGGAGAGGAGCTAGCTTTGCCTAGCTCCTGCAGATACCTTGCATTCCTTGGCTTCTAGCTTTCTCCTCCATCTTCAGCATCAGAGACAATTGTTTGAATCCTCACATTGTGTCGTCCTTATGATCATTGGGTTAAAGGTACTCAAGTGATTAGGTGAAGGGTCTGTTTTGAGGACTCAGTTGAGATCAGTCATGGTTTAATCATGACACTCTCTCTTCTGACATTCTTTTTTTTTTATCTTATGTATATGATTGTTTACCTGTATGCATGTATGTATACCATATGTGTACCTGCTGCCCTCAGAGGTCAGAAGAACATGTCAGAGCCACTAAAACTGGCATGACAGACATTTGTGAACCACCATTAGGACCTCTGGAGAAGCAGCAACTGCTCTAAAATGCTAAGCCATCACTCTCTCCCCCAAGGTCATTATTGTTGAGCACACCTGGGAAGTAGCAACCATACCCACCAGTTGCAGGGAGTAGAGCACAGATATCTTTGGGGAGAGTGTTATTCTGTTTTTGCTGTCCTCCAAGGCTCATCTCAACTCTTATTTTTCTTGAGCCTTTTCTTCAACAGAGCAAATAGCATTTGTTTTTCTTGTCTTCTTGTGTTTTGAAAAC
This sequence comes from Montemys delectorum, assembly GCA_019843815.1. Classification (NCBI taxonomy): domain Eukaryota; kingdom Metazoa; phylum Chordata; class Mammalia; order Rodentia; family Muridae; genus Montemys; species Montemys delectorum. The sequence continues at coordinate 1,931 of JADRCD010218171.1, read as the reverse complement.
ACTCCACTGGCTGTTGGCTTTGTCACACTGTTTCAGAGTCATTGGCTTATGTAATTGATGACTCCATGAAGGCCTTAAGATAAGACTGAGTTTCATTCATAAAAAACAAACAAACAAATAAACAAAAACCTATTGCCTGGTATGAGCCCCATTCCCAGTATTAAATAAATGAAACAAGTGACTCCATTCACATGAACCAGGATTTTTATCCCATGAAAATACTATGTAAGGACTGGGAAATGGTTTGGGAGTAGAGCCTTGCCTGTTCAAGACTCTGAGTTTCATCCTCAGTGTATCATGCACGTGCGCATGCACACACACACACACACACGCACACACACACACATGCATACACTGAAATAAAATACAACATAAACTTGAAATACATAATCTGCTTTACTATCTCTAGTGATAGCTTATAAGCGTTGCCACTTAGTCTCTTCTAAGTCTCCACAGGCTCCTACCAATTGTTTTCATCTTTACCACCGTCAGACGGTAGTAAGTTGCTGGTTAGCCATTGAGAAAATGGAATCTCACAGCAGTGAAAGCCCCAGGTATGGTCATTCACATAGATGTCATTGGCCAAGGAAAGAGAGGGCCTTCTTTGAAGATTCTAAATTATAAAATAAGGCATATCAACTTGAAGATGAAACACAGTATCAGCATGAAAACCTTTGTGCTTAAACCAGCATTAATGTGGAACAATTACATATGCTGGTCATTTAGTCTGTGAATTATAAACACTTGTGCAGGGAGGAAGTACAAATGTGCTGGAGTTTCCACAGTACAAGACCCTGTGACAGGCCATCAAGAGGCAATGTGTGGCACAGTGGACTTAGATCATGAGGAATATCAGGTTCCAAGTACCAAAAACTGCCTTTCCAGGGAATGGATGGGTTTGAATTAGATGACTATGCACAAGTCTGCACGTCATTATGTGGGCACCTCAATATGGTTTTGTTTGGAAGCTGCCCCTTTCTGTGGCCATTCAAAATACCTCTTCTCTTGAGCAGCATTGTAGCGATTGCTGTTGTTCATCGGCCGATCATTTGAATGTCTTCAGTCACTGTCTATGACATAAAATGCCAAATCAGTGGTCCTCAAATGACTGAGGTCTCCCAAGCATGGTCTAGCAGCTACCCTTCCCCAACACAGAGAAGCTGGAGGTTCACCTGGGTGTGTGTGCACTACAAAAAGTCATAACTGGGCCCCAGACAGTGTAAAGAATTACACGCTGTGACGTATACAGACGAGACTCATTAAAAGGATATTTTTTTTTTTGAAAGGCACAAAGTTCATAGGCATTGCCAAGTGAGGGCGTGGTGTGCTACAGGAGAGAAGGAAACATTGGAATCGTCCCAGTGTTGCTCTGAGGGGTGACCACAAGATGAATTCTAAAATAAAGGGCAATGCAATGAGAAGTCCTCACTGTGCCCCTCCCTGCACTCTCTACACAAGTATGCTAGGCTATCTCATCCATATCCTTATAAATGAGTGGTTGTGTGTTTTTAATGTTTCATCTACACTGTTTACACTGTTCCATGTAGCTTAGGATGGTCTCCAGCTAGATCTGCAGCCTGAGATGACGTCGAACTTCTGATCTTTCTTCCTGGGCTTACAGGCATAGGTTGTCATGCCATGTTCATGTCACACTAGGGATAGAACCTATGGCTCCCTGTGGTCTCGGCAATCACTCTACCAACCAAACAGCATCTCCAACCCCCTTAAAGACTCTTCTCAGGATATACTTCCTCTATGAAGCCACCCTGGCAGGCTCAGTGGAATGCCATTGTTATTCTTATATTCTTAGTCCTGAGCTCAACTCACCACCTTAACTCTTTTGAATCTGTCTTCCTCACTAGACTGAGAATTTGGCAAAGGCAGAAATATCCTTTCTATCCTTTTTTTTCTCTCTCCCTGGTTCTAGCAAT
>JADRCD010218170.1:0-21709 GCA_019843815.1 Montemys delectorum | reverse complement strand
GTAAATATGTAAGTTGATGAGACAGATTGTTGGGCCCAACAAAAAGGCGAATGTGTATATGAATGTATTATGAATATGTGTGTGTGTGTTTATGCTTAATTGCTTGTGTAAAAGTTTTTTATTCTTTCTGTGGGCATCACTTTCTTTTCCTGATTCAGCAAAAGTTAGTTGCTCCAAGTGTCTCTCTTGCCTGGCCAGTGAGAGGTGAGGCTTCTGGGCAATAGAGAAAGTTGCCTTAGCAACAAGTCCTCTACTGAATTAATTCCCTGCTGCTATACAGTATATGTTAGTTGCTAGAGAATTATAAAATAAGTTTATAAAGTAAGAGTTAAGTTTTTCAGTGCTTATCAAGCACAGAGAATTAATAAGTAAATAATAAGAGAGTTCAAAGGTTGTTTCCGTAGTGCTTAATGAAATACAGAACAGTAATAGTTAAGTTTTTAGCACAGAGCAATAAGAGTTAAGATTTTAGCAGAGAATAGTAAGAAAGAGTTAAAAGGCTAGAGATCATTAGTCTTCTGACTTGTGTCCATCTCTGTGTCCCACTTCAGCCCCCATTCCCTCAGGCCAGGCAGGCTTCCAGCCAAAACCTTCCCCTTAACCAATGGAGCAGTCATACCATTAGTTTATATACTATTCAAATGTAATACACTGCTCTTGCCTCCTTTCCTGCACCTATGTCATGTTACCTCAAGTAGAGCAGTCTCTGTACAAGGTGTGTTTCCTTCCTAATGTTTTCAGAAAGTAAAGTGTGAAAATTAAGACTTTGTCAATATCTATAGTAATTTATTTTCTTACTCTAAGACTTTTCCACTGAATTGTCTGCTTTATTCATACCTCTACACCTAGTACAGAAAAATGTGCTTAATAACTAATGGTGAATATTAAAGAAGTGAATCTGTGTGGTAGTCCTTAAGTGTATCTGTTTCTGACTAGTGGCCATAGCTGTGGCACAAGCAGCATTCTTGAATTCCTAGATGTGTTTCACTAGCTGGTAATTCCTCTTCTCTAACCACATAAGGCTTTTAGATGTGCCAGCTTAGGGCAATGAACCTTCATCCCTGAAGTCCTATCCATCATAGAAAGCTACTCACTTATGAACTTTGAATGACATAAACTAGCATATCAAACTACTAGCAAGGCTAATAAGACACCATATTAAAGTTCTATAAATATAAAAGAAAAGTGAAGCATATGGGACCAACTTTGGTAATATAAGTACCTCTAAGACCTTTTTAAATAATTGTAATTAAGACAAATATAAGCACTAAGTTATATGAGTCAGAATTAATTAAACTACCAGAGGATGATTTATAGGCATTACCAATGTAACCCTAAGTATACAGAAATAACTCACTTAACTTTGCAACTATTATGGGGCTCAGGTATGCTATTTAGGATCTGTAAAGTCTTTTTTTTATAGAAACATAATAATATAAAAATGCATTAAATTAAGACCTTTTAACATTTACAGATGTTTAACAACTCTTAAAATATAGATGTAACAAAAAGAAATCAGCTAATATTTAATAAATCTGTACAAACTGATAGTTTTAGAATAACAACAGATTTACTCTAAATAAAATTAAAAATTAGAGTTGGGGAGATGGCTTACTTGTAAAGAGCATATATTATTCTTGCAAAGCTCTGTTTCCAGCATTTATATTAGTTGGCACACAAACACCTGTAATCTCCAGGGGATCCAAATCTCTCTTCTCATATTCACATGCACTCATGTATACATTTTATCAAATACATATAATAAAACAAATAAGATAGTTGATATTAGAAATTACTTGGTGGTTATGAACACTTGCTGCTCTTTCAGAGGATCTGAGTTAAATTTTTAGGATCCAATGTTGGGTAGTTCACTACTTCCTATAACTTCATCATGTGACATATACAAGCAGACACAAACACAGACACACACACACACACACACACACACACACACACTAAAGAATAAAACTTGAAAAAATTATAAAAAATGTCTCTAAGAGAATTATATAGTTATTAAATTGATCAGTATACTGAGAGTGCCTTAATATGGAGACCAAGAATCTTATGAAATATCTTTTTTCTTATAGAAGATTTCTTAGTTGTCAATTTCTCATTACGGAGATACCATTTCTTTCTTTAAATAGGGAATCTTTATATAAGACCAGGCCACAGATAAGGATTCACCTTTTTTTTTTTTAATTTTTATTGCATTATGATGAGAAAAGTTACATGATTTCAATTTATCTGAATTTGTTAACATTTAAAAACACATTTTAAGTAAATAGAATTAAATCGCATTCTTGTTTTACTTTTGTATCCCAATTCCTCCCAGAGACCCCCTCTTCAATACCTACAATATCTTTTTTTGTCATATTCCTTAAAATTTATAAAATATTTTAACAATAAAAATGAGTATTATAAAAGTTGTTTGATATAAAACAACAATCAATTTAACAGTCTTATGTAGATGCTTGTCTACAGCAACACTGAAAATACATACGTTTTTCTCAGTATAAATTTTAAATAACTCCAAAAATATTAACTGTATATTTCAAAATAATACATCACTACTAGTATTTTCTTAAATGAACATAAATATATAAAGTCTTTTTGTTTGTTTGTTTGTCTTGTATTTAGTAGAGTTTAAAATCTTGGCTCTTACTGTGGTACAAGCCCAAAATAAGAACAATTTTTAGACATTGGATTTCATTGTAATAAGGCTGTACTTCAATAACCCTCTAATCACCAAAGGATTTTACCTCCCTCGTAGCTAAGCTGAGAGTTGACAGTTCTTCTGTGCCAAGGAATGAATTGTTGGCACGATTTTTGCAGACTTCCTGCTATGGTCAAAACTATTTGACTTGAGTAAGTGTATTTATCCTCAGCCCACAGAGAACAGGTTACATTCATTTAAGAAATGGTGTGTGTATTAAGATGGTCTATCCATAAAGTCATTCATCAACTGTTTCAATGAACAATGGTTCTGCATGGAAGGTGGTACAGACATTAGGTGTGGGTAAGAATCTGGTTCATTGGCTGTGATAATTTGGAAAAGCATTCATCTCAGAGCAAGAGCAACTTGTAAAGTCCTCTTCTTCAAACTTGATTACAAGAGCTACAAATGTCAAGCAAAGCATTCAGTCTCACTCTTTGTTGTTCTCTTTCCTACAAGCCACCTCCCAAGTAATTGTCTATGTCTCCTTTGGGTATATAAATACTTTTGAAATATATAAGCTATTCTGAAAACCATAGTATAGTGTAAAGACATCAAGTAATACTACTAAGAGAGAGGCTGAGATAGGAGGAGCAGATTTCAAGACCCTTATGTTGTACACAGCAAGACACTGTCACAAACAAGCTGAAAGTATATATAGATTGTACAATATTGGACCTATTTCTCCAATTACCAAATTAGAGAGACCATTGGATGACAATCAACAAATTTCTAATTCCTCTCATTTTTGGATTTCAATCAATTAGGATATGTTGGTAATATTAATTTTCATATTAAGATATAAAGAAAAAGTAATTGTTAGTTCCTGTTGTTTTTGTTGTAAGAAGTGGAATTATGTTTGTGTGAGCTTGTTGAAAGATTACTTTTTTGCTTCTTCTAGGGTGTAATTTTGCTCCTTATGTTGATGTTTTCCATCTATTATCCTTTGTAGGACTGGATTTGTGGAAAGATATTGTGTAAATTTTGTTTTGTCATGGAATATCTTGTTTTCTCCATCTATGATAATTGAGAGTTTTGCTGGGTATAGTAGCCTGGGCTGGCATTTGTGTTCTTGTAGGGTCTGTATGACATCTGTCCAGGATCTTCTAGCTTTCATAGTCTCTGGTGAGAAGTCTGCCATAATTCTGATAGGCCTGCCTTTATATGTTACTTGCCTTTTTTCCCTTACTGCTTTTAAAATTCTTTCTTTGTTTAGTGCATTTGGTGTTTTATTATTATGTGACAGGAGGAATTTCTTTTCTGGTCCAGTCTATGTGAGTTCTGTAGGCTTCTTGTATGTTCAAGGGCATCTCTTTCTTTAGGTTAGGGAAATTTTCTTCTATAATTTTGTTGAAGATATTTACTGGCTCATTACCTTGACTGTTGTGTCAATGTTTTCTATGGTGTCTTCTGCCCCTGAGATTCTCTCTTCTATCTCTTGTATTCTTTTGGTGATGACTGCATCTACGACTCCTGGTTTCTTTCCTAGGTTTTGTATCTCCAAGGTTGTCTCTCTTTCTGATTTCTTTATTGTTTCTATTTCCATTTTTAGATTCTTGATTGTTTTGCTCATTTCCTTCACCTGTTTGATTGTGTTTCCCTGTAGTTCTTTAAGGGATTTTTGTGTTTCCTCTTTAAGAGCTTCTAGCTCTTTACCTGTGTTCTCCTGTATTTCTTTGAGGGTGCTATTTATGTCTTTCTTAAAGTACTGTATCATCATCATGAGAAGTGATTTCATATATGAATCTTGCTTTTCCGGTGTGATGGTGTGTTCAGGACTTGCTATGGTGGGAGAATTGGGTTTTAATGACGCCAAGTAACCTTGGGTTGTGTTGCTTATTTTCTTATGCTTGCCCCCAAAACCCCGCCATCTGGTTATCTCTAGTGCTACCTGTCCTTGCTAAATCTGACTGGAGCCTGTCCTTCCTGTGATCCTGGCTGTGTCAGAACTCCTCAGAGTCAAGCTGTCTCTGTGATCCTGTGATTCTGGGATCCTGTGACCCTGGGCTTGTTAGAGCACATGGGAGTGCAGCAGCTTTCTTTGAGTGTTGTGGGACTGGCTGTGGAGCCTGGGCTCAAGGTCTGCTCAGGACACCAGCCCAGAGAGACCAGAAGGAACCAGAACCACTCTGCTGGTGGAGTTCCTGTGTGCCTGGTCCCCCAGGTCCCAGTTACTCCAGGTGTTGGGACAGATGTTGGGTCCTCCTCACCTCTGATCCGGAGAGTTTCAGAGCACCTGGGATTGGAACTTCCTCTGGGTGTTGTGGGACTGGCTGCAGAGCTTGTGTCCAAGGTCCGCTCAGGACACCAGCCCCAAGGATTCACCTTTTAGTAAATGTCATTATTCTTTTGTAAAATTATTTTTTATTTAGTTGAAATAGAACTACATCACTTTCCCCAATCCCTTTCTTCCTTTATCCCTCCTGCCATCTCCTCACATGTTCTGCCCCTACTTTCAAGTTGATAGTTTCTTTTTCTTCATAAAAATGTTATATATATGTGTGCATGCATGTATGTAGGTTTTTTATTTGTTCTCTAAGTATGTATGTATATATGTTAATGCACAAACATAAACTAAGCATATTCTTACTTTTTGCTTATGTGTATATGGTTTTATTATTATTTTTCACTGAGAAACTAATTGGCATGTTTAAAGGGAAACTGGGTCAGACAATATGCCTTCTTTTCTTTTTTCTAAAGGTGAAAACAATGACCAATTCCCTTATGTATTGATACTAGAGCTGATTTATATAGTGGAGAAAAACTTAGACTGATATATATCATCCTGTTTTCAATGTTTCCTTTTATGACATATGAACACCTGAAATATACATTAAAAAATTTATTCTTTTTTATTACATTGCATATCATTTTAAATTTAGAAATACCCATTTTATTTATTTCCTTTTTGAATATATAATTTAAAACAGAGGAACCTACATTCTGAATTTTTGCCCCATTGGGGTTTAGAAAAGACACTCCTGTGACAGAGATGTCTAGTGAAGAATTTAAGTTAAAAGTAGGGAGTGACTGCTATTTTCCTTTAATCCAAATATTATATGAATTATGAAACACTCATATTTATACTCAGATTTTGCTCTTAATTACTTTAAAATTTTTAATAGATATTAACTTTAGTATTTATAAACAATAATTATTTGGATAATCTAATTCTAAAGGTACATTTACACACTCTAAAACAAAACTTTTGGCACGGACAGATGTGAAGCAGAATGTAAATCAGTTTCCATTAGGATGTTCACTAGTGTTGCCTGAAATGATATTTAGGTGTGAGTGCCTGAAAAGCAGCAATGGAAATAAGCCATGTAGGAACTAGCAGAGAAACTTTTGTTATTTAGCTGAGAGAACATGATAGTTTATTATCATACAATTTCACGTAAAGAGAATAGAAATAAACAAAGTAAAAAATGGGCATAAAAAAACAAGCAATTACGATTACACTAAGTCTGTGCTCCTGTAGGATTAGAATATACATGTCATTTCAGCATTTCATCCAATAGAGTCAGACAGAAGTCTAGTTGCTGGGTTGGGGTCACCTTTTAAGTTACTCATTACATACTGGTAAGCTGAGTTCTTGTTTCAGGCTGTTTCATAATTCATTGGTCACTGAGTAGCATTTGAATGAGGCTCAGTTAGGATTGTGTCCTGGGGAGCTTATACGGAAGAGACAGTTTCAGTGCTCAGAGGATGAGGGACTGTGGACTTTAAGACTCAGTATCATATCTCCCCAACACAGTAGGGAGTATCTCTCTTTACTAAGAGTTACAGAATCATGAGCAGGTAGCCTTTTTAGCAAACATTCTTGGTACCCCTCAGAGATCATTCAAGATGCTGGAATGCATAAACCAATAACTGTGTACAAAAAGACAATACTTGGAAAAAATTTTGTCATGTATAATTGCCACTTGAAGCAATTTCCCCTGCAATATAACACTAAAGTTACAATCAATATAAAAAGAAGACATAATACTACACTGAAAGCATTTTCATAATATATATATGTAAACATGAAAATGTGGTCCCTCAACAGAGGAATGGATACAGAAACTGTGGTATATCTACACAATGGAGTACTACTCAGCTATTAAAAACAATGAATTTATGAAATTATTAGGGAAATGGATGGATCTGGAGAGTATTATCCTGAATGAGGTAACCCAATCACAAAAGAACACACATGGTATGCATTCTCTGATAAGTGGTTATTAGCCCAGAAGTTTGGAATACAGGAAGAACAACCCACAAACCACAAGAAACTTAAGAAGAAGGAAGACCAAAAGGTGGACATTTCATTCCTTCCTAAAAAGGGGAACCAAATACCCACAGAAAGAGTGGCAGAGATTAACTATGGAGCAGCGACTGAAGGAAGGACAAACATATAGCTATCTCCTGAGAGGCTCTGACAATACCTGACTAATACAGATGTAGAGGCTCACAGCCATTCATTGAACTGAGTACATGGTCCCCAATGAAGGTTAGAGAAAGATTCTATGGAGCTGAAGGGTTTGCAGCCCCTTAGGAGGAACAACAATATGAACTAACTAGTACCCTCAGAGCTCCCAGGGACCCAACCACCAATCAAGGACTATACATGGTGGGACTGAATGCTCTGGCAGCATGTGTATAGTAGCGGATCACAAATTCAATCATCTATAGGAGTAAAGGACCTTGGCCTTGTGAAGGTTTTGTGCCCCAGTGTAGGGGAATGCCAGGGCCAATAAGTGGGAGAGGGTGGGGTGGCAGGCATGAGGAGTGGGGAGGCAACAGGGGTTTGTTTTTGTTGTTTTTGTTTGCTTGTTTGTTTGTTTTTTGGAGGGGAACCTGGGAAAGGAGAAATTTACATGTAAATAAAGAAAATATCTAAAAAAAAAGAAAAAAAGAAAAAAAAAGAAAATGTGGGTACAATATAACAAGAAGAAAAGAGCAAGAAAAGACAGCTATACAGGGGTGAGTACTAGATACAAGTAACAGATAACAGTTATGAAAGTATTTAAAGCTAAATGTTTTTCTAATTTTAATTCTGTTACAGAGTTTTTGGTTTTGGCAGTGGATACTAAAAGTATAAAATTTAATTTGAAGCTTCACAGCTACCATTGTGAATGCCATTTTAAAAATTTATTTATTTATTTATTTAAACTCTATATTTTATTCTCCCCCCCCCCCATCCACCCTTTGACTGTTCCACATCCCATACCTCCTCCCAAACCTCTACCCCAACAGATCTCTAAACTCCCTGGGGCATCCATTCTCTTGAGGGCTAGGTGCATCATCTCTGAATGAACACAGACCTGGCAGTCCTCTACTGTATGTGTGCTGGGGGCCTCATATCAGCTGGTGTATGCTGCCTGTTTGGTGGTCCAGTGTTTGAGAGATCTTGGGGGTCCAGATTAATTGAGACTGCTAGTCTTTCTTCAGGCTAGCCCTTCTCCTCAGCTTCTTTCAGCCTTCCCTAATTCAACAACAGGGGTCAGCTACTTCTGTCCATTGGTTGGGTGCAAATATCTGCATCTGACTCTTTCAGCTGCTTGTTGGGTCTTCAGAGTGCAGTCATGCTAGGTTCCTTTTTGTGAGCACTCCATAGCTTCAGTAATAGTGTCAGGCCTTAGGACCTTCCCTTGAGCTGGATACCACTTTGGGCCTGTCGCTGGACCTTCTTTTTCTCAGGATCTTCTTATTTTCATCCCTGCAATTCTTTCAGAGAGGAACAATTATGGGCCAGAGTTGTGACTGTGGGATGTTCCTCCCCCCCCCCTCATTTGATGCCCTCTCTTTCTGCTAGAGGTGGGCTCTATAAGTTCCCTCTCCATACTGTTGGGCATCTCTTCTAAGGTCCCTTCCTTTGAGCCCTGAGAGTCTCTCACCTCCCAGGTCTCTGGTGTGCTCTAGAGGGTTCCCCCAACCTCCTATCTCCCGAGGTTGTTTGATGTATCTGTAACACCACATTCTGCTTTGAATATTTTTATTTTATTGATCACTGGTTTTGCTTAGATAATTTTTGTTTGAAAAGCCATATATTAAATTAAGACCTGCTGTTTAAAACTACTATATCACAAAGCTAAGAAAGACCACGGACACTTCACAGACCATCTGTTTTATAAAGTTAGCTTTATAAAAAGTTAGTCAGCTTGAATACTGTCCACATACTTGTTGACACATTATCCGTGTGATGTCAATATATTTTTGATGATGCTAATGTTCAGATCTGTTGACTGACTAATGTAATTAATTCAGCTCTCCCAATTTGAGCAGCTCTGATTCAATAAAATAAAGTACTGAGTATAACAAAAACCTGCCTGTCCAATGAGAAACATGGAATTCCTTCTACCTGACTACTTTCTTGATAGGACATTGGATATTTTCTTCCCTTACTGCATCTCCAGATTGACAACTGCAGGTCCCTCCCAACACAATCAATACATTCCTCCTCAACTCTTATTTCTCCACCCCCCTTTAGTATAAATATATATGCATACATCTAGTTGATTGTCTAACCAGCTGTCTAACCAGCTCTCTCTGCTATTAATCAGTAACTTCTACTTTTAGATGAAAAATGTACTTGAATTCAACTACTAGTCATTTTAACTATATTGTAAAAAGATTGGACTAGTATAATAATACTTGATAATTATTATTTATTTATACTTGAATGAAGGTACTCAGAATTTGTCAAGTTACAGCTGTGTACAGGATGCACATGGTTTATCTGCACTGGAATAAATTTTGAGATTGTTTCTATGTGTATGAAATCAACATGGAAGTTCTTTCAAAAATACTTCTAAATGGAGTTATATAAAACATTAATTTTAAGATAGCCATGTTTATAAGATACAAACTTTTAAAACTGCATATTCCAAACACTAAATATGTTTGAGGGTTAACATTATAAGTTTCTTTATTTTAGCTTCATTTATGGAAAGTCAGACTAGTGTGAAAGAATGACTAAGCTCTGTATATTAAAAACCGTAATATGAAGTCACTCTCATGCCAAGAGCTAAGCAAGATGTGCAGTAAGAGCTGTAAAAAGAGTATCATTACACATAGTCATTGTTTTTTTAATTAATAGAATTTTGTGTTTCTGATACCCAATTCCCTGTCCCAAATATTTTCTGAAGTTTTGTCTTTCTTATTATGGATAGATATTTGCTTTCTTTCCCCAAATTTCTGTTCTCAAACTGTGTATTTTTTTTTTCTTTTTTCCTTTGCTTTCCTAGAGTCCGCTAGGTGGTGCTCTTGTCACCACAGTTATTAAAAGTGTATTGTAGTGAGAACATGCATTTGGTAGTAAGTACATGATTTTTGCTTTTTTTTTTTTCTCCATCATGTAGTCACCTTGAGGATAGAAAAAATTACTATTTCATTCTTGTGGTTTGTCTGTTATCTCAGACTGTGACACTTGGAAATGATCAGTAGATACACATATGAGTTTAATCAGGGTGGGAAATGAAGACTACAGGCCCAAGGAAGAGTAGTACCAAAATCAAATAGCTGACTTGGGCCTATTTGCAGACACTTCCTCCATCCCCAGTATCTGTGAAGCTTTTGCTGATTCTGATATCTGACTTGCTTACATGAACTGGCACAAAGTCCCAAAGAAGAAAAGTGATTTTGTCAGCTATTTGATTATGGTAAAATCCACACAGGTCAAACTCCTTTCCAAAACTGTATATTAAATGTAGTTATAGGTAGTATTAATAAGAATTAAGCTACAAAATTAGTGAAAACCTTGTAAACAGAGCATTTCAGGAGTAATTTATTTATATAAAATGCAAGCAGTATTATGGCTACACATTTAAGCATGAATTTCCATATTAACAATTTGAGAACTATGAAATCTCACACTAGGAACTTTGTTGTCAGGGTTAAATTTACAACACATAAAACACTGAGTGAGGGGGCTGGTGAGATGGTTCAGCGGGTATGAGCACTGACTGCTTTACTGAAGGTCCAAGTTCAAATCCCAGCAACCACATGGTGGCTCACAACCATCCATAATGAGGTCTGATGCCCTCTTCTGGTGTGTCTGAAAACAGATACAGTGTACTTACATATAATAAATAAATAAATCTTAAGAAAAAAAACCACTGAATGAGTTTTGCATGCTTGTGAAAATAAGACGTGATGGTATATGCCTATAATTCTAGCATTTGGGAGATGGAAGTTGGAGGATCAGGAGGTCAAGATCATCCTCTGTTAGTTTAACTCCAGGCTGGGCTGTATGAAACTTTCAGGTCTTTCAAACAGTTCTTTGGGATTTTTAGGAAAGTTATCAGGCACAACTGATATGATATTTGTGACTACAACAGTCACTGCTTCATAAATATTCTAGAACACCTACTGAAATATAGCCCACATCACATAGAGTTCATTCACTGAAATTATATAATTCACTAACTTGTAACTTGCAGTATATCATCACTAGAGTCATTGTTATAACATTTTCTTAGGACAAAAAGAAACCCAGTGTGCATTAGCAGTCATTCTTCACTCCTCTCTACCCTTGTGGCTGCAGATTAAATTTCAGGAAATGTGCTAAAATGCCCAAGGAATAAAATTTTTTTTTTTAGTTATGAAGCTTGCGGCAGTTATGCCTTCTAACTTTGTTGAAAATGATAAAGAATTTCTGTTTAAAGGATTTGGAAGATTTATTTATTTATTTATTTTGGTTACTATTAGCTAAATTAGAGCTATAGATTTGGCTGTTCTGAATGTATCAGATAATAGAAAGATGGAGAGGTTTTTGTTTTTTTGTTTTGTTTTGTTTTTAAGTACAGGCTTCCAAGTACAGTTTCTGAAAGTTGCTATGGAGCACCATTTTCTGTAAGAAAAAAGGAAATTTTTTAAATTAAGAACTTTATTTAAAAAAAAACAAATACTAGTAGGTTTTTGGATATTATCATAAAATGAGAAAATGAAATGTTTGTGTTTGGACGTATTTTATTAATGAAATTACCACAATGAATATTACCATAAAAACTGTAATATTCAGGTATCTTGTTTATGTGTTATGGAAGTGATAATATTTAAAAAATATGTTTATCCTTGTGTGACAATTGTGATTTTGACAAAAGTATAGAACATGGTAACACATTTGTCAGAGAAGGGGTGAGTAAAAAGCAAGGTAATACCCTTCTGTTTCTAAAGCCATGCTAAAAAATCCATAGGATATTCTTTTATTGTGAATGAAGTTCAGATTACTATTTAATTACTGAAAGTTCTGTTTTGCTTTGTTTTTAAAACTTTTTTTTTTTTTGAGACAGGGTTTCTCTGTGTAGACCTGGCTGTCCCAGAACTCACTCTGTAGACCAGGCTGGCCTAGAACTCAGAAATTCGTCTGCCTCTGCCTCCTAAATGCTGGGATTAAAGACGTGCACCACCACTGCCCGGCACTAATTAGTGAAAGTTAAATTATATATTTTATTAATAAAATATATCCAAACACAAACATTTAATTTTCTTAGTGTTTTTAATTTTAGTAACCATATGAAACTTCAGGAAATAATTAAGAATTAAACAGTACTAGATTTAGAAAAAAATGTTTATATAAAAGCAAACAAAAGTTTTTCCCCAATAAATTTGATATATTAAAACTTTAGCTTCTTTTTCAATTGAAAATATAGTTTTGTAGAGAAAGGGGCTTAAAGAATAATTTCTGAAGTTTAATAAGTTTATAACTAATAAATTGAAATTGAATTACTTAAAATATTATAGAAGATGCTGCTACTTGGCATTTTCCTGTAGAGGAATTTTAATTGAATAACATGGTTGCTCTCTTAAGGGAATCACATCCAAAGATACGATCCAGCTGAAATGCAGACATGCCACACACCTTTAATTCCTCTGGCTAGAATACATACAGCTTTAATCTTAAACAATGCTGTCTAATTGAAAGGCAGACAAAGTGACAAATCAGAGAAATATTTGAAAAAATGAGATAGAGATAGGATATACCCAAACAAATAGGAAACAAACAGGAAGGAGGGGCTACTTAAAGAGCAGGAAGGGAGAAGGAATTCAGTTCAATGGTGTTCATTGAGTTTGAAGTAGTTCAGTTCATGGAGTTCAGAGGCAGTCTTTCCAAGCAGAGCAATTCAGTGAGAAGGTAAGAGAAGCTCATATGAATCAGTCAGCTTGGAGAGGAGTTTAAGCCAGAAAAGCTGAGTTGAACCAGATAGATAGAGTTCAGAAAGACCTAAAAGGAGTGAGTTTATTAAGCAATAAGTCTTGGAGGCTGAAACATTCTAGGCCTAGGTTAACAGATGGAGGCTAGAAGCTGATGCCTTCAAGGTTGCAGAAAATTAGATTGTACAGAAGCTAGATGCTTCCAGCCAGGCCTAGGCCTACGAATAGTTAGAAATGCTCTGGGCTCAGCCCAAGCCATGTATTCATAAATCTTGGTACAGCTTTTATCTAATTGTTGGTTACTTAAGAGATAAATGATCATCAATCTCCTCTCTGTAAATTTAATATAAAAGGAAGCTGAAGAACTCTTTTCTTTGAACAAGGAAGCAGCCTCATGTAACCATAGGGTCACTGCTTCACATTCTAGACAGTTCTACTGAGAAATAACTCAAAGATTAAGATAAAATTAGCTGATAACTATGAATTAAATGTAATTTTGTGCCTTTTGTTAAGGAAATGACCCATTTTATGTCCACTTTATTTTTAAAGTAGAGATATTTTTATCCACATACACATGCATTATAAATATATCTATAGGCATATTTACAGTATTATAAATTTTAATAAAGAACATGTATTTTTAAAGACACAATTTTTGCCTTCTATGCCCTGGTCTATTGGTTCTGTATCACTTACTTTCAAGTGTCTACCTTGTTCACATATAGAGCTATTTACTGGGCTAGACACAGTGGTAGCCCTTGGAAGCTGAATCAGAAGAAGAATGAGTTTGAAACAATTCCTCACAAACAACAGTAACAACAATCTCCAAACAATATATAAGATACATAGTATGTAGATATGCACGCTAACTATAATTTTATAAAGATTTGTAACTTAAACTCTGGGTCACATTATAAATGCTTGTTCTTTTTTTATATCTAAACAATAGTGCTTTATTGAAAAAGGGTTAATTTAAATGTATACAAAGTTGAAGTGTGAAAAGTTTTCAAAATACATTCCTACAAGTACAAGTACTTCTTAGTATAAGAGCAAGTATTTGTTAGCAAAAGCAGTAAAACTGAAGGGAATTAGAATTGTGACTGCAAGACTCACATCCACACTGACATCCTTAGGTGTAGCTGGCCCTAAGTGGCACCCTTAACTCACAAACACAGGACTCACAATGAATGCTTGGGAAGCCCTTCATTTTTTGTTTGTTTTTAAATCTTTTAAATTCTCCAACAAAATTAATGTCAAAATAAGTCAAACAATGGACTGCATGGGTACACTCTAAAGTCACTGACACTTTTCTTGGTAAGAATTTCACACAATGAACTTCCTGGACACTCAGTGATGCAATGTGAAGGGGCAAGGTGAGCAAATGACATTTACTTGTAATTTATAAATAACCATTTTTAAGCTTAATCTTATTAGTACTATTGATTTTTGATCTGAATTAAACATAAATCCCTGCCTCATCATTAATCAAGCCCTTCCTCCTGCAGCTAAAGAAAGCACACAGCTAGCACTGGCTTTGCTTCTCCACACCACTGCCTCCTTCACCTGCCACTTTCTTTCTAAGGCCACTGACTGACACTGGAAGACATGGTAGAAGAGGGAAGTGCCAGAGTAAAAACCAGGCATGACTCCGTTTGCATACTTGGGGCACAGATCTGAAAACCCTTTCATTCATGTCATGAAGACATTTTATACTACAGAAACTGAAGTAAATGGCAGTGCCTGAAAACAGATGAGACAGTCTGCACATAAAAAACCCAGCACTGCTATTTTCCTTTCAATAGAAGAATCACTGAAAAGAGGAAGAATTAGAGGGAAACCTGGCAGGCATTTGAGCTTCAAATGGCTTTTTATGCAAGAGCACCACCCAATCACAAGCCTGGGTTTGGATCCATGCCAGCCATGGACTATGACTTCCACTGCTATGGCAGATCTTTTGCACCTAGTTATAGAAAGTACATTAAAGTGCAGAATAATATATAAACATTTTGGTTTCTTTAAAAAAGTATTGCCTTTTTAGTTGAGTAAAAAGTTTACTGACTCTTATAAAGAATCTTGTTACAATATGAAGCTGGAGCTCATAGCTGCTTTGGTTCTCTCCACAGCATAGCATAATCAGCATCCACAGTATAGAAAGTCCTTGTAGTGAGTTTTCTCTACAGAGGTTTCAAAATGATCTGGCACTAGAATCCAGAGCTCTTAAAATTCAACCCTGAAATCCTGCTTTTTAAAAGCTATTTAAGTATAAACATGTATCTCATTAGGTAACTCTCTTCTGTTCTACCTGGCTAACAGATAATTGTGCAGATGAATTAACCAAATGAACTACAGCAGCAAAATTGGTTTTAGGTGTTCTGTACAAATATAAAGTTAGCAGTGTGACTTCATTCTAATAAGGAAATATCTTGCCACCAAGTGTGCACAACCACCTCTGTCACGGGTACATCATGTCCACCACACAGGAACAGTCTGAGCAAACAAAAATGTCTGGATAGAAATCAAAGAGTACTTATCAGTGATTAGTCAGGCCAGCTATGTCGAAGAAATTCACTATTAAGAGTATACATGTAGAGGCAGGCGGATTTCTGAGTTCGAGGCCAGCCTGGTCTACAGAGTGAGTTCCAGGATAGCCAGGGCTATACAGAGAAACCCTGTCTCGAAAATTCAAAAACAAAACAAAACAAAACAAAAACAAAAAAAAAAAAAAAAAGAAAGAGTATACATGTAGACTGGTTCTTAGAAATAAATTCTAACATTAGTGGTTCAGGGGGAATAAAATATCAGTTTTCCTCACAAAATTTAAAATGTAACATAGCAATGAAATAAATGTTAAAAGTACTTCATACCAAAGGGAGTTGGGGGATGCGGGGGTGGGGGGTGGGGGAGAGGGCAGAGAAAGAAAGAAAAGGAAAAAAAAAAACCCAAAAATCAAAACTATCAAATGTTAAAAAAACAAAACAACTGAAACCCTCAGACACAGGCACTTGTGTGTGGATGAGTCCCTTCCACAGGGCTAAGAAATTGGATGCTGTAGCACTTACCGGGAAGACATTCTTATCCAAAGTGTTTCCAATATGAAAACTCCACCTCACACGTGGTGCCCGAGAGTCCCACTGTCACTGTCACCACCCTGCATTTGCATCTGTGCTTGCATCCTTGCAATCATCTCTTGCATGCGGCGGAGCTCAGCCTCCTTTTCAAGCAAGATCTGGTCTTTATTCAGGTCCTCATTCTCTACTTTCCTGCCGCCTCTCTTCAGCCTCTCAGAACGGAAGTTTTCATAGTGAAGGTCTTGGGTCACTTCCTGTAGATCCTGCATGTGGGTGATGAGCTTCGTTCTCAGCTTCAGAAAGTCATTGTGTTCTGGGTTCTCCACCTCTACAACACCCTATGGGTAGAGACGGCCTCTAACCTTCTTGCCTTTGGCTTCAATCAACTGGTTGGAGCCAATCACAGAGAATGGGATACTGGCCTTGAGGACTCTAGTCTGTTCCTTAAAGTCTTCATCTCCATCTGACTTTGCATCAGTTAAGTGATAGATTTTAATGCTATGCTCTTCAATTTCATCCAAAATCCTTTTCTTCAGCGGCTCAAGCTCCTTCAGAGAGAGAGAGAGAGAGTGTCAGCTTTAGCAATGACAGGCACAATATTCACTTTATTGTGTATTGCTTTCATAAATGCATCATCTAAGGGCTTCGGTCCATGTTCAAAAGGTGAAATGAAGTAGAAGCAACAATGTACCCTGTTATCAATGATGTGCCGCCTGTTCAGTCCACTCTCATCATGTAGGTATCGTTCAAACTGCTCATCAATGTAGGAGATAATTGTCTTGAAACAATCCCTGCAGTTGATGGCATCCCCATAGTCAGGCGTGTCCACTACTGTAAGCTGCAGCTTCACACCCTGCTCTTCAGTTTCAACAGTCGAAGCCTTTATCTCGACAGTTCTTTCAATTTTCTCTGCAGCTCCAGGTATAATTCTTTCTGGGTAGAGATCAGTCAGAAATAAGCTGTTTATGAGAGATGATTTTCCTAGACCAGATTCACCAACCACCATCAGAGTGAACTTGAACCCCTTTTTCATTGATTTTTGGTGAACTTGATTGGGAAGATTTGCAAATCCAACATAGCCAGGAGTTTATGGATTTATAAACTGCGTTGGCTGTTGCTTAGACATCTTTCTTGAGTTTTCTGTCTATCTGCTAACACAACGGAGGATGCTCGTCAGGCGACTTCACGGACCTGCCCCGCCCAGCGGTGCCGGTGGACAGATTGCATCATCGGGCCGCCTCGCTCCTTGCCAACCTAAATGCTTGTTCTTAACTTTCAGTGTTTACTCAACACCTTGTAGACAAAACATTAAATCAACTGGTGCAGAGATAATTCGAGTTACTAAAGGCTGCAGAATGTTTCCCAGTATAATGGTTCTACAGTTGAATTAGTTCCCTAATGATACACTTTATCTCTTTTTAGTCTTTGCTCTTCTGAACAATGCTGTAATGAAAAACCTTTCACCTATATCATTATCAGTTGATGTTTTGATACTTTGCCTCTTATCTGATTAATACACTTATGCTAATCTGGTTCATGAAATGTAATATTTTCAGGTTTCAATTTAATCCAGTTGTAATTTTATACTTCTCCTTTTCCTCTTCTAGGTAGATTGTTAAATTTGAGAACTATAGCTTTGCATGTATCTAGTTCACATGTTTCTTGTGATATCTGCACTGATGTGGTCCTTCAGAATACTACTGAATAACTGCCTGACACCTTGGTTTAATTTTCACAGAGCTATACATAAGTGCAACCCTACAGATTTCATTCCACTATCAACCATCCTTTCTCAGCTTATATATTCACAGGGACATTGTTGGTATGTTTGTCAATGTGTCTTTTCTCTGTTTTAAAGTTGTTTGTTTCTTAATAACTTGTTTTTAAACTTCTTGTTTTGATGTGTGTTAGGATAGTATTCATCTTTTGTGTTCTTGTGGCTTGCTTAAATTTTAGAATCTGCAGTGTGTACTTTATATAACATTTGGGAAACTTCTGATAATCACTTGTTTTTCAAATAGATCCTGTCTTTGCTTAGGAATTTAGTTACAGATAGATTATGTAGCTTCATGTTGTTATACTATTGGCTCATATATAACTTCACCAGGTGAGCTAGTGGAACTTAGTGGAGAAGTTAGCAAGCTACTTTGGTCAATGAATCTTTCAATTAATGGGTTTTCTAATGTCATTTTCTTCCCAGAGGCCAGATTTGTTTGCTAACTGGCCTATGTGTTTAAGTCTACCTTATCAAGGAAGCTGAAAACCTGGACTCTTTCAGTGTTTGTTTTAAGAAGATGGCTTCCAGGTTTTGATAAGACTTTTATGGACTGCAAATGGCTAAGAAAAGATCTAAGCTTCAAAGGATCAGAGATACATTTTATAAGTATCAGTTTATTGAAAATTATTGTTCCATGAAAGATGAATGTCTTAGTCAGGGTTTCTATTCCTGTACAAACACCATGACCAAGAAGCAAATTGGGGAGGAAAGGGTTTATTCAGCTTACTTCCACACTGCTGTTCATCACCAGAGGAAGTCAGGACTGGAACTCAAGCAGGTCAGGAAGCAGGAGCTGATGCAGAGGCCATGGAGGGATGTTCCTTACTGGTTTGCTTCCTCTGGCTTGCTCAGCCTGCTCTCTTATAGAACTCAAGACTTCCAGCCCAGGGATGGTACCACCCATAAGGGGCCCTATCCCCTTGATCACTAATTGAGAAAATGCCCCACAGCTGGATCTCATGGAGGCATTTCCCCAACTGAAGCTTCCTTCTCTGTGATTACTCCAGCCTGTGTCAAGTTGGCACACAAAACCAGCCAGTACAATGAAGTTTGGTCCTATAGGTACAAAGCCTTCTAAAGTTCTATCTAGCTAAAGAGAAAAATGAAAGCCCTCTAAATTAGTGCCAATTATACATTATTATTCTGAGTTAGTTTAAAGAACCAAGTTTTACCTTTACTATGAGTCATATTTTCTTACTTATTTGCATGCCATGTAATGCTCATGGAACTCCTCTTATGAATTATATGTTGTTGCATGCTGAATGTTTTCATTTATTCTTTCATTTTATGTGTGTGAGTGTTTCCCTGGATGGTGTATGTGTACCATGTATGTGCCTAGTGCTTGAAGATGGCAGAAGAGGGCATTGAATGTTCTGGAACTGGAATTTAAAAAGGTTTCGAACAGCTATATGGGTATGGGAACTACACCTGTACCATCTGCAAGAGCAGCAAGTTCTCCTAATTGCTAAGCCACCTTTGTAGCCTAAATGCTTTTCTAATTTTGTAAATATCTTCAAGCTTTATTGTTATGTGTAATTTTATTACTGTGATAACCATGACACAGAAGTAAATAATATAAATTTATACTAACTATTCTGAACTTCTTATCCTGAAGTTTCAGGGTTCTCTTTCTGTAGAAAAATCTGCCTTGTAAAACTTATGCCTTGACATAACCTCCTCCACAGAGTCTGAACTCTATCCTGTTTGCTTTGCTCTCTGCATTCCATAGACTGAAAGCACCCTGAAGGTGGAAGCTGGGGTATTATATATATATATTTTGATTTTTTTATATACCCAAGTAGCTCTATAGTTAGTGCGTTCTCAATGATGTTCTGTATTTTGTCCTGTGTTTTAGAAAATTTGGTCTCTAGTGACTTTTTTTGCTAGTCAGTGTCATATGTTAAAACAAAAGTTTTTCTTGTGTGTGTGTGTGTGTGTGTGTGTGTGTGTATGTGTGTGTTTGGTTTTTCGAGACAGGGTTTCTCTGTATAGTCCTGGCTGTCCTGGAACTCACCCTGTAGACCAGGCTGGCCTCGAACTCAGAAATCCGCCTGCCTCTGCCTCCCAAGTGCTGGGATTGAAAGCCTGCGCCACCACCGCCCGGCTGTGTGTGTGTGTTTTGATTGGATATTTTCTTTATTTACATTTCAAATGCTTTCCCTGTTCCAGATCTCCCTTTCAGAAATCCTCTATCCCATCCCCGCTTCCCCTGCTTCTATGAGGGTGCTATCCTACCCACCCACCATGTGCTCCCGCCCTGGCATTCTCCTACACTAGGACATCGAACACCCTCAAGTCTAAGGGCCTCCCCTCCCACTGATGTCCAACAAGGCCATCCTCTGCCATATATGTGGCAAGCACCATGGGTTGGTTGCTTCATGTATATTCTTTGGTTGGTGGTCCAGTCCCCGGGAGCTTTGTGGGGGTCTGGCCTTTGACACTGATGCTCCCTCCATGGGGTTGCAAACCCTTTCAGCTCCTTCAGTCCTTTCTCCAACTCCTCCATTGGGGACCCCTGAGCTCAGTCCAAAGGTTGGCTGCGAGCTTCCACCTCTGTCTTTCTAAGACTCTGGCAGAGCCTGTCAGGAGAAAGTCATATCAGGCTTACATCAGCAAGCACTTCCCGGCATCCAGGTTTGATGGTCGGTTGTATATGGGATGGATCCTCATTGGGGCAGTTTCTAGATGGCCTTTCCTTAAGTCTTTGCTCCACATTTTGTCTCCATATTTCCTCCTGTGAGTATTTTGTCCCCCCTTCTAAAAAGCACTAAAGCATCCACATTTTGGTTTTCCTTCTTCTTAGGCTTCATATGGTCTGTGAATTGAATCTTGGGTATTCTGAAATTTTGGGCTAATATCCCCTTATTAGTGAGTACATACTGTGTTTGTTCTTTTGTGCCTGAGTTACCTCACTCAGGATGTTATTTTCAAGTTCCATCCATTTGTCTGTGAATTTCCTGAAGTTGTTTTTAATAGCTGAGTAATATTCCATTGTGTAAATGTACTACATTTTCTGTATCCATTCCTGTGTTCAGGGACATCTGGGTTGTTTCCAGCTTCTGACTATTATAAATATGGCTGCTATGAACATAGTGGAGCATGTGTTCTTATTACATGTTGGAGCTGTAGTCTCTGACTTTTAAAACCTCATAGTAAAACAGCAGGGGATTAAGTAACATAGTCCTTTTTTCTATCTCTGCAGAAGCTTTGCAGCTCTAACTCGTAGCCTGCTAGTTGAATATGATATACATGTATATATACGCATATGTGTAAATATATATGTGTATGTGCATATATATATATGCTGGAAGATATATTTTAATGTGAATGATCTGACTCCAAAATTACACCATTATGTTTTCAAGTCTGGGGAAGTAGAATTGTCCTCATGCCAGGTCCACACATACTTCATGGATTCCCAAATGTGAGTTTTTTAGGATTGCTCTGACAAAATTCTCCAACATCTTGGTTAGACAGAAGTTTATCTATCCTTTCACACATTCCCCTTCTAATATGGATCAACCATGTCTCTGCTATTCCTTCACTGGCCCATACTGTCTGTAGGACTATGTAAGGTTTGAAACTGGAATATTCTAAAATAATACAAGAAAATGCTTGAAAAATAGCTTCTTTCCAATTAATGAATACCCTATAAAATAAACTAAAGTCATCAAATATGTAGTGATTTCTCCTAGCTTTCAATGTGACTGTGTATATTACTTTAAAATCAGAAATGAAAAATCATGATGCATAACATATTCAATTTAACTTGATTATGTAAATAACCTTTCATTTTATTCAAGCAGGATAGAAAATAAACGTTTTGTTATGTGGTTTTTCTTCTAAAACAAAATATTTTATGTTTTGTTTTAGGTAATGTCTTAGAAGAGTTATTTTCTCCGTATGATTGCCAACTAGATTTTTATAGTTTTGTGGAGTACAGAATTAAGAAAAAGCCAAGTGTCAAAAAGAAAAACAACTAGGTTATGTTTTCTCTGTTCATTGTCTTAT
>JADRCD010218169.1:25927-44889 GCA_019843815.1 Montemys delectorum | reverse complement strand
ACATTAGCACGCTACGATGTATGCTCCAGTCCTAGGCATCATCAAGTCCATAACACGATGGGCTGCGTCCACTTAAATCATGAAATAAAATAACTATTCTTCCTTTAAGTCACCTCTGTCAGCTACTCTGTTACAGTGATATAAAAGTAATGAAAACAGAATGGTTTAGTGAGGGTGCCACCTGAGACATCCATCTTATTATCTAAATCAAGACTTCATCAGCAGACATAAGACAAAGTGTTCTCCCTTTCCTAATTCAGATTCATTTAGACCACTGTTACATAAGTAGCGTAGGTGGGGGAGAGCAACTTAATATAAACAAATTGCTATTTTGAAAACAGCTGGCTGGAATCAGTTACACATCTGGCAAAGCCTGTTGGAGAGTTAACAGCAGCTGTTCTTCTCCCCAGCTGGTTCAATGTGATAAGGTATTGCAGATGGCCACCAAGAGGGACAGTGTAACTTGTGGCCTTACTTGAAGAAAGCATTAAGAACAGACAGTTGCTTGTGCTGGGTAGATTTGAGGCATGGAATGCTGGGGACAATCCTGGGTTGTCCCTTTGACAGTAGCTTTGTGCCTTTGTAGATATGGCCACCTCCATTTCCTTGAAATTCCAATAATCCCCCTTTGTATGCAAAAGCACGTGTTATGTAGAAAGCAATCGAGGCCAGGTCTAAAACAGCCTGGTTATGATTCTCGCCTTGAAATTAAACCCCAGCAAGCAAATTGTTTCCTTTTTTCCTGAGAAGATTTTTAAATCCAATTTATTTGAGATTTCTATTTAAATTGAAAATACCGTAGCATCTCATGCAAAGTGAAATCAATCTCTTCAGGAACAGGGGGAGGAGAAAGGAGAAGGGAGGATGTGGGCCAAGCGTATGGAGATTAAAACTTGCTTCTTCAAAGCCTCTGCAACAGGAGCATCTCCTTCTGCCTGCAAGATTAATGGTGGATCCCCGGGACAGAACCACTCTGTTTAACTGCCTTTCTGGTTGCTTAATAAGCATCTCCAACTTAATATATCTAAGCTTAGGCTCCTTAAAATGCTTCCATCAGCTCCTTTTCCTGGGATTTGACTCTCCAGAAAGGAGTCAAAAACCTTTGCCTCCCAAGCCAACCTGATTCTTCTCCTTTCCTCACTCTCTACACCCAATAAATAGGCACTTAGCGGCACAACACGTTCTAATACTTGCTAAAAGAGTGAGTGAAAACATTGTAAAACTAATTTAGACCACATGAAGCCTTATGCAGATTTGGGAATATGTTGATTATGAGTTACTTCCTGTTCTAAGATAGAATCTACAAGTTTTTTTTTTTTTTTTTTTTTTTTTGCCAGTTTAAAAGCAGCTTTAATTATCAAAAGGAGGTGGGTAATATCATCAAAGAACAGACAGTTGAGTTTCTACTGAACCACAGATAAAATGTAACAACTTTGCTCATGGAAGTCTTAGTCTCATGACATGTAAATTCAATAGGAATTACAAAGCCCAAAGTGAGAATGCCACATGAGGTAAATTTATTTCCCCAAATCAATTGCCTAGAAAGATATTTCTCAAGAGTGAAGCTGGAAGACACATAGAAGCCAATAAAACTCTGCCTCAACTGATACAGAATCTACAAGTTTTGAGAAAGAACCGATGAGATCTCTTGACCATCAAAGCCAGAATATCTGTCCCGCTGCAGAAAAACATACATACTCTAATATTGATATGTCATGTCATTCTATTTGCATGGAGTGTATGATTGCATGTATTCATTCTTCAATGTGTGCAGGTGGTATATGTGCACATATGTGCTTATATGTATATGGAGGCCTGAAGCTAACATCTGGAGTCTTCTTCAACCATGTCATTTGGGTAGAGTCTCCTAATAGAATGCACACCTTGTCTGCATGGCTAAGACGCTCAGAGAGCTTACTCTAGGGATTTTCTGTCTCTGCCTTCTGAGATCTATAGTTACAGGGCTGTCACACCCACACAGAACTTACATAGGCTCTGGGTATTAGAGGACTCATGCCTGCACTACAGACAACTTTAATTTCTAAGCTCCTTCTGCCTTCATAAGGGTTTAAAAAGCCATACAATTTTTCTTCATTAATTGAGCCCTGCATTTCAGTCCAAGTCTCCTAAGTTGATTTCTCCTATCTACCTGATACAACAGTTAAGAAAGACTATTTTGTCTTGAGAACTGGGTGCTCCCTTTTCTTTCTGGCACATAGAATACTTGCTGAGGTTTGGACTGAGAATGCCTTCTTTCTTTGCTTCTGGCAAAAACCTCAGTTACTGTCAAGAGGCAACAGAACTGACACTTTCCTAAGGAAAAGCTGAATCCAGTGAATCCATTAGCTGAACAACACAGGGATAAGACTGACTTTAGGAACGTCTAGGTCCAGGGGCTGCAACTGGCATTGGATCTGGTTTCTCTCTCTCTCTACTGCTCTGTTCTCTTGCATTGGCTCACACTCGAGGAAGATTTTCTATTTGAGATGGCAGAAATGCTGACATGATCTCTCAGGACTGTGACCATCCAGAAATCCCATGGAAAATGTCACTGCATTGGTTGTGACTGGACCGCATGCCCAGCCCTGAACCTATATCACCTTGGCACAAAGAAAACTCTGTTTCCATTGGGTCAGATTCGTATCAGCTCCAACCTGCTGAGTGAGGTCTGAAGACCGTACTGCCAAAAGGCTGAGAGTAACAGCAGGTAGGTTTACTAGGCAAGTCTGGGGTTTGTAAGGAGGACAAACAGGAAATGAAGCAGTGTGGCAAGTTTGTGAATCTTAGCTAGCTTGTCCCTGACAGCACAGTGGAAACCCTTCTTCTCCACTGCCATTCACTGGCCCTTTCATTACAGTTCCTCCTGATTTCTTTATCCATTCTGGTTCCTGAGGTCATGGACATTTCTCTGCATCAGCGCTTCCCATACAATGTGATAATCATCCACAACAACCACACTCCTACCACAGAGAGTGACTTCTTAAATGGCCTCTTCTTTTATTCTGTGTGTTCACAACATTCAAATACAGGAGCTGTAATGCAGGAGTTCAATAGATGCTAAATGTTCATAAATGTGCGCTAGGCCCATATTTTTCCTTGAATAAAGAATGGCCATGTAGAAGTTGCATTCTAGGAAAAGTACCCTGTTATTGTATGCTAAAGTTGGGAGGGTTGAAGGTGAATAATCACCACTTAGTTCTGTGATGAAATAAGCTGAGTGTGTGGCAGAGGGGTGACTGTCAAGGAAGTAGAGATAGAACACAGTGGTATAAATGTATAAAGGAATGGGAAACATTAAATTAGGGTGGCTGATGGAGGAAAGGGTAGAAGATAAAAGGCAAAAGAGGAATAAACAACACTAAAGACTTTTTGGGAAATCCATATGGGAAACCCACTGCTGAAGAAGCTTTCTTAAATAAATATATTTATGAAATTGTTAATAATAATAACTATAATTAATAATTGATAACCATATATTATTAAGTAAACATGTACATGCTGCCCCATACATGTCATATATCATATACATCATATGTATCATATACATCATATACCATATCATACATATTTTATATGTACATATCATGTATAATATATATACACACATACATACACACACACACAGATATATGACATATGTGGGACAAAATTGCCTATATTACATAATACATGCTAACAAATAAAAAACCCAGTGCTAGCAATGGGCTGCCCGGCATAGCCATAGCCACTAGAAATGGCGATAGTCATGAAGTCAGCAACGTGACTTGACACAGTTCCAGCAAAGCTGAGCAGACTGCTACAATCACTGTCCTTCTATCTCTAACTTTTACATCTTGGTCTCTGTGTGTTGCACTATTGAAGATTTTCTGCATTATGATTCTTTTTATGTCTTTTCCTGAGAAAAATTATGTCTGAGTCTTTTTAGAAAAATCTTAAAATTAACTTTATCTGGCTACTATTAGGAAGTTGTCCTTATGCCCTGGAGATCATTAAGTGGAGATAAGCACATAGCTAGATGAGGCCATTACTCCAGGAATCTTCTTGGGGTATCTGCCCCTGAGCTAACTCAAACAGTATAATTGATGCCAGGCAAATAAAGACAAGTGACAAACTCTGACTGGCCACAGCAATAGGTTCAAGGTCTCTCTTTATTATAGGTTTAGAGATCTCTAAAAATATGGTTTAAAGATAAGGTATTGTACAGCATATGCTCTTGAAGGGGAAAAACTCAGTAAATAAGACAGATTGACTAAAATAAACAGTTCCTACTTTATAGCATAGATGGTGAAGCATATAGTACGTGAAGCTAGGTATTAGTATTGGCTACCCTTAAAAACACCAGTTTGGATACTTCCGTTTCTCTGCTCTGCTTTCAATCAGCAGACGCTTCCCACCTAGAACAGGATGTCATATAACAAATGTGTTTGCTTTGGAGATGACATTCTTTAGATTCTTTAAATTGGAGTTATGGGGCTAATAATAATAAGAAGAAGCTGTTCTGTTTGTATTTTCTAATTGTGACTGAACTTTTAACCCTGGATATGTAATGAAAAGTCAAACATGAATTCTGCACCACTTGGATGATCATTCGTCTGCCTTTGATCTGTGAAACTTGCATAAATAAAGAAGTTCCTGGTTGGTAGTCAGTCAGAGCAGCAGAAATGGCCTGATTGCTAGTCAGAGCCACAGAAGCGGCCTGATTGCTAGCAAGTCCGCCAAGAGATTTCCCTGACCATCATGCCTAACTCCCTTGCTCCCTCCACTGACTTCTTATGTCCTCTCCTGTCCTCTGTGGGCTTCCCTTTCAGCTAAGCCCCTCCAGCTCTGACTCTCCTCTCTGTGCTGGGAACACCCTTTGGGAGCCACCACCCTCTGGCAGCTGCCTTTTTTCAAGCTGTTGGCCAATGGAGTTCATTAGACATAAAACATTACAGACTATTGTCAATGCGATTGGCTACCATCAAGAACTAATTAGTAAACTCCATTGCTGAAGAAGCCTCAAACATCAGTCATAGAATATAGAGAAATCAAGCTGGTGATGATTTGAAGGTTTCATTACTACTTGCTAGCTTTCATAGTGCTAGAAGGAATTATGTTCATTATCAGAGGAGAAAAGTATCCATACATCTTACCCAGGTGTATAACTTGCGAGCTACACTAATAACTCACCTGGTAAGACATGTTCACTGGTTCAATAATGGAATGAATATTATGTAAGTAACCAACCACTCTCTGATTGGATTTAAGTCTTGCTCTACAAAAGAAGACCATATCTGGCATTAAATATTGGGCCAAAAATCTATGGTTAGATGGTTCATAGGCTGTAGGGGAGAACCTACTAATATTATCATGCTAAATGGATATGGTATTAAACCAATGGCTGATAGATATACCTATGGAGTAATGCACCTTTCAACCTTCATCTGAGACACTTTCATTTGCATTAGTTGACAACTAACATAAAGACCCCAACTGATTAACATACCAAGAATAAGAGATTGGAGAATGCTCAGCCTTAAATGGGATTCCTGCATCACATTCCTCTCTTCCAGGGATCATTATGGAGAGGAGGTGGAAAGACTGTTAGAACCAGAGAAATGGTGGGTGACTATAAGGAAAGAGTGTCTTCTAGACATAGCAGGGCGGCTGCACATATGAGCTCACAGTGGTTGTGGCTATGGTAGCTCAAGTGATACAAAATGCCAGCCTGGAAAGGTGGGGTAGGCATGAAGTCCCACTCCTAATTGAGAACTTATTGGCAATGGATACCAGCAGGGAGAGGGTGAGTCATGCACATAGCCACTTGCTTGGGTAAGACATACATCTATGGTTATAAGGACGGTACAAACTGATCTTGATGGGTTTTTAAAAATAAAGATGAAAAACAGCACACAAAGTTGGGTATGTAGGGAAGGGAGTGGATTGGGAGGCATTGGGGGAGTACTGTATATAATACAATGCATTCTGGGGAGATTCTTAATGAACTAAGTAATGAGAGAAAACATTTAAAAGGGAGAGACTTACTATCTTGAAATTATCATATTATATTATCATACCACTGATCTAAAAATAAATTTCTATATCACTTGTATTTCTTGAGACAGGGTCTCACTGTGTAGCTCTGGCTGGCCTGAAACTAGCTATATAGGTCAGACTGGCCTAAAGTCACAGAAACCTTCCTGCCTCTGACTTCCAGGTGGTACAATAAAAGGCATGTGCCACCATGCCAGGGTTAAATTCCTGATATCATTATTAATATTTTGTAACTGTGGAATAAACTTGGGACCCTGACTATGCTAAGCATGTGGCTTTAATGATGAACTACATCTTCAGTGTCCAGATTTCTTAAATTGATCAACATTGATAGACAAAATTGATCAAAAATTTTGGCTCACTGAAAATTTGCTGTTTATTAGTATTGGCCTACGAAAGAGGCACTATTATCCATTTTTTATAAATGAACTTTGGCATCCTCGGGGAGGTCGATGGTAGTTTAATTTTAGAGATAAAAAAGGAATCTCAGCAACAATAAGCTAGCTATATAAGGTTATGCATAAGCTAGATGAGGATTAGACCTGTCTAGATCATCATTGAAGTCACAGGAAGTAAGTAAAGCCAACTAATTCTTCAAAAACTCTTCAGGTCTCAATGTGATTAGCTTTATATTAAAGTCCATATTAGTTTTAATAATGTGTGAAATGGCTTTTGTGCTTGCACGGTTGTATAATTTTCTCCTCACTGTGGCAAAACTCATGACAGAAACCATTATGAAAATATTGTTTTGGCTAGAGGTTTTGAAGGGTTTAATGCATGGTCTCTTTGTTGAACCAAATGTTATGGAGGAGGAAACAGCTGGCAGAGGAGGGCCTCTTATGTCATGACACACAGAATGCAGAGAGCAGGACAGGGAGGAGTGGGGAACAAGAAAAACAGTAAGAACATGTTCCTAGGCTTGGTTTCTTTAGTTAAGTCTACCCCTTAATGTTCTCAGAAACACCCCAAAAATATCACCAGCTGGGGAATGGTTCCAACACATAAACCTTTTGTGGTGATTCTATAGTGGCCAGATAATAATAGTGGATAATGCTTCCCAGAAAATTAACAGGTCAAGACGCTGTTAGAGACTTTGTAGTTTCTATTTCTATTGTCATAGTATTGTCTCGATAAACTCCCCTAATAGTATGAGATCATGTCAGAATGCAGATGATAGTCACGAGCTAGTAAAGAGTCACTGGCTTTATTTTGTGGGATAAAATCTCCCAGTTAGTAGTAAAACCCTGAATAAAAGCAAACCCTTCTTATGCAAAAAGAGGAGTTTACAAGCTGACTTCGCTTGCAGTGGATTCCTTTAATAACTGTGACTTCATTGTTTGTATTATCAAGTAATAGCTCTGGCCATCAGACCTCCTTCCTGATTTCTTTTTCAGACTTTATTATCTGAAAGGTCATGACCGGTGTCTGGAGTCTTAGAGATCTGAGAGGGTCACATTGCAGTGGAAGAGATCCTACAGAGTAGTGATTCTCAACCTGTGGGTTGATCCATTGGTTGGAAAACTGCATCATTTCTGATGGTCTTAGGAACTGAGACACCACTCAGCAGTAAAATTATAGCTATAAAGTAGTAACAAAAATAGTTTTATGGTTGTGGGACCACTACAAGAGGAACTGAATTGAAGAGTTGCAGCATTAGGAAAGTTGAGAACCACTGCTATAGATCAGTGTGCTTCAGTGTGACCAAAAAGTCTTGGTTGATATATAGTCTGCTATGCTTCTTCCTAGAGTTCTTCTTTTCAGTTAGTCCATGCGAATTTACATTTCTAATGATTTCCTAGGCAATGCTGATGCTACCAATTTAGGGTCAGTGTCTCCATTCACAGTGAACTAATCTTTGTCTAGAGACGCAGTGGCCTTGTCTCAACCACATTAACTAAATCACAGCTGAGAAGTAGGTGGAGAAGAACTTGATGATGGTCTCTCTGACATGGAGTGGTATGCACGTGAGGTTGAAGCATCTGTATATGTGAGACTGAAGTTGAGTATGCATGTGTACATATATGTTCTTAACATCTAGTACCTGGTGTCCAGGTTTCAGCTTCATAGTTCTTATTAGATAAATAGAATGATATCATGCTATATGTAGAGACACAATTATGTAGAATGAAACACCCTAGAAATACCTTCAAAACCTTGTTGTCTACAATGATCCTAATAATAAAGACCTGTGTGTAAACATTAGCCTTGGTTCTTTCTCCTAGCCCCATGTTCTCAAAAATAAGACTCAGACTCAAAACCTTTCCCATATAGCTAGGCACTTCTCTGACTAGATCATAACTAAATATAATGCTTTTATTCTTATCTCTATTCTGCCATGTGACTGGTTACCTGTGTGCTCAAGCACTACGCATCTGGACTCATCACATTTTCCTAGGTGAATCCTCCCACTATCCCAGAATCCTTTCTTTCTCACAGATGTCCCACCTTCTATTTCCTGTCTGAGCCATAGGACACTGGATTTATTACTGATAGGTGCCACATCTTTACATACTGTACACAAGATATTCTCTTTACACATGTGTTACCAGATTGTTAAATGTAGAGACTTATTTGAGTAAAGAAAAAAGTAGTGAAGAATCAGAAGGCTCATCAGGAGGACACCATGCTATTGAATTATGATGGGCATAAAATTTTTGTTCTCATTGTATTAAAAGTTCATCCTATGATTTATAAAGTTTTGCCCTTTAATGAAATCTTATGTTGCCATATAAAGTATATGAGACTCGTTCTACCACTGTTTTCTTAAAAGTCTTACAGAACCTTCATTTTGGATACTGAATGACCACTAAGATCTAGGAGATAAGTATAAGATATATGCAATGTACCATTTATGTTGAGCTACTATTTCTATTGAGCATGTTCAACCACAATTATATAAAACAACACATGAAAAGAATGTGTGCTCAAATATGCCAAGTAACACATACAAGTTCACATGTATAATATATGTGCTTTTTGTGACTATGAAAGAATAATATATACTTAATAGTCCATGTAATAAATTTTCTATTTGGCATTTGTCTTATATAGAAATACAGAGTCAATATTTACTACACGTGTGCCTACATATGTTTGCCTAGAAGCTTCGCAGTCATTTTAATGATATGATTCATTATATGTGTATTTAAGTATTGTTCAAATTATTGTTTCAAAGTGAAATGGAAGTTGAGAACCACTTTAAATAATGTCTGAGAAATGACAATTTCATCTACATAAGCTCCTACTTATTGTTCCTATTTTATAGCTTGTCAAGTACCACAGGCTACTAAGAAGATGACAGGATAAGGGTCAAGAGACCATGTTAGATTTGAGCACCTTTGTGTGGGGGGTAGTGAAAAAATATCTACTGAAAAAGTTCTCTGCTTCACAGACTCTAAGACGTACAGCAAGTAATTCTCATTTTAAAAAACTTTTCTTTTATGTCACATAAGTTTCTAGATGTTATCTCAAACAGATTGCTAAAATGTCTCCCCAATTTCTCCTTTAGGAGGGGCCTGCTGACTTCCTTGCCGGAAGTATGAAGAGACCAACTAGGCATGCACAGGTGTTCTGAGAACATGATGAGCATCACTGAGAATTCTCCTCAACTCTTCTGTCAACTTACCACATCATGTTCCGATTTGTTAAACAAAGAGAGTGGCAAAGTTGAAAATATCTAATGAGTCAGAAAATGCAGCTGCCACCACCTAGGAGAGCTCAAGAGTCACAGTGATGTGTTTGCTCAGACTTCCAAAGACAGACTCTAACTCTGGGCTTTGATAGCCCTCTTTGTGCCAAAATCTCCTTGCATGATTTAAAAACTCTGTCTCTTTTCTGGGCAAAGCACAAGACCTAAATATTCTACAAAAAACAGGAAGAATCCCTTAGCTACCAGTAGAACTATTTCCATGTGATTTATGGTGGTTTTTGTGCTCCTGATTTTAAACTCAGAATAAAATAATAATGAGATACTTCTTCCCATCCAACAATGAGAGTTTTTAAACAATGCCTCAACCAAACGATACTAAACACTGGGGCTGGGGAGATGGCTCAGTGGTAAGGGCACTTGCTATGCAAGCAAGGGGACATGAGTGTGAATTGCAAGCATGCATGAAAAATCTGGCTGGTTTACACTACCTGGAACCATGATGTTGGGGAGTGGATATAGGCAGGTCCAGGGAGCTTACTGGCCAGACAGCCCAGCCAAATCAGTAAGCTTTAAGTTTAATGACCCTATGTCAAAAAATGAAGCAGAATACCAAGGAGGAAGACATCTAATATTTCCTCCTAGCCTCTGCATACTTGTTCATGGATACACATACTTTACCCCCACATGCATACACATAGACACAGACATAAAGGCATACCACAAACACATACCAACTATTGGGATCAAGTGGTCTCTTTAGCAGAATCTTCTAAAAGTAAACATATACATATTCTTTGGCCCAGCAATTCAACTCTTATTTTTTATAATCAATTGAAGTACTCATTTATATTTGCCATAAGATGTGTATGTAGATGTCTATAAAAATCTCAACACAAAACACAATAGTTTCAAACTGAAATTATTCAAGAAAGGTTGGACAAATTTCAAAAAGTGAACTATTGTGGTGTACCCAATGTGTGGAAAACTCAGTAGTGGTAAGAACAAAGAAATATGCATTACATAGAATAATCTAGATGATCATCACAGCTGCTTTAAAATATACGGTAAAATTGAACTATATGATTAAGAGTCTAAAAAGATGTAAACTAATACGTGAAAACAGAGGAAAGGAGCTAACAATGTGAGGGTAGTCTAGCAGCTGAAAGGATGTAAGAGATCCAGCATGCAGGTGCTATTGTTTGTCGTAAGTTTCCTGAAACATGTGTGTATTCATGTTGTATCTAGTCTAGCAGCTTATTAGTATCTACGGTGCACAATGATAAAAGTAAAAAAGACTGTTACTGTGATAAACTTATGTACTTCACTTTAAGATTAATATTAGAAACATAAATAATTATAGCTAATATTAGTATGGCATTTGTGTCTATCTCCTTGTCCAAAATTTGGTAACAAATCCTATGAGCTTGAAAAGATAAGGATTAGAAAGTAATCCATTGGGCTTATGTAATTGAGACTGTAGATCTTATTAAATGGTTTTTAGCAATAGATATTTGACCATGAACTTATCTTAAGCCATAATTAAAACCAAAAATGTGTGGAGAGGACTAAGGGAGAGAGATCTGGGAAGGTGAACTGGAATCTGTGAGGA
Organism: Montemys delectorum; assembly: GCA_019843815.1. Taxonomy (NCBI): domain Eukaryota; kingdom Metazoa; phylum Chordata; class Mammalia; order Rodentia; family Muridae; genus Montemys; species Montemys delectorum. The sequence continues at coordinate 33,598 of JADRCD010218169.1, read as the reverse complement.
GGGCTCATCTCTGGGATGAACTACAAACCTAAGACAATCAAAATTCCTAGGAGTCTATGAGGTGAACCTAAGCTAAACAGTAAGGATGTGGAACCTAAAATGGCCATCTCCTGTAACCCAAAACGCTTCCAATGGAGGGATGAGGCCACCAATACAGCCACAAAATTGTAGACCCACAGGTTGTCCTGCCTACAAGATGTGCAGGGATAAAGTTGGAACAGAAGTTGAGGGAAAGGCCAACCAATGACTGGTACAAATTAATACCCATGCCATGAGAGAAATCCCACACTACACACTATTAATGATATTCTGCTATACTTGCAGACAGGAGCCTAGCATACTTATGACTTCACCCAGTGGCTGATTGAAATAGATGCAGAGACCCACAGTCACATATTGGACAGAGCTGGGGAATCTTGTGGAAGAGGGAGAGAAAGGATTGAAGGAGTCAAAGAGGTCAAGGACACCACAAGAAAGTGTACAGAACCAACTAACCTGGTCCCATAGGGGCTCACAGAGACTGAATCACCAACCAGAGGACATGCATGAGACAGCCCTAGGCCCACTACACATAGGTAATAGATGCGCAGCTTGGCTTCCTGTGGGACTCCTAACAGCAGGAGTCAGGGTTATCTCTGACCCTATTGCCTGCGCCTTTAGATCCCTTTCTTTTAACTGGGCCACCTTGTCTAGCCTTTGCAGGAGATCAGCCTAGTCCTTCTGTAACTTGAGGTGTAACACAAGGTGGGTTGGTGTTTATGGGAGGACTCCCTTCTCTGAGGAGGAAAGGGAGGAGAAGATGGGAGGATGGGAAGAGAGGTAAGAGGGAGGGACTGGGAGGAGAGAAGGCAGGGGAAGCTGCAATTGGGATGTAAAGTAAAATAATTAATTAATTAATTAATTAATGGAGAAAAACTTAAAATCTCAAAAGGATACTAGACCTGTGAAATTGCTAACTGTGATTCTGTATTTCCAAATATGTAGAAAGTTTTGTTGTTTGTTTTGTTTTGTTTTGTTTTGTTTTGGAGTCGAAGCATCAGTATCTTCCTAGCTCAACTTCCTAAGTTTGAGTGTAGATTTCCTCACCTGGCTGAGCCACAGTGAAGGCCTTTAAACACGAATTCTTCATAAGTGAGTTTTATGTTCCCAGTTCTTCATTTCAGAGACAAATGGGTTCCAGGTGTGTTTCCCAATGAGTCTAACGGTACTGGTGTCTGAAGACTCTCTCTGTCTGAGCATCTTAAATCAGGTCCCTGCAGATGAGACCCCAGCATTGAAAACATGATTCTGAAGAACGAGAACGGAAGTTCTTCACATCCATCCCTGAGCGGAAGAGTTTCAATGCCAATGTCCAGGGTGAGCACAAAGGACCAGAGTGGCTCTGATAAGGAAGTAGGGCCTTAGGTAATTGGTTCAGCAGCTCACATTGCAGCCAAGAGGAACTCTCAACGCTTCTAAACATCAACAGGATAAGCACAGCCCCTCTGTGATAAGCAGAATTGCATCTCAAGAGTTACAGTTATCTTTTGCAACTTACATTGCTTCTCTACAAAACTGTGCTACAAAAACAAACAAACAAAAAGAAAAACAAAAAAAAAAACAAAAACAAACAAACAACAAAAAAACATTGCTTCTCTAGTGTGCTACAAAAACAAACAAACAGACAAAAACCCAAAAAACCAAAAACAAACAAACAACAAAAAAAAAACTTCACTGGAGACCATACCGAAGTGATAATTTATTTGGTTCACTTTGATATAGTCTTTTGTAAGTTTTTTTTTTTATGTCTGACCACTAAATAAATCTACTTTTCATGGAGAGAGAAATTGTTAAGACTGTGTTAAAGGCTGGGTAGAATGTTAAGACCTGGATAACTGTTACCTATCTAGCCTGCCATTTTGTGTTGTTACTAATATTATAAGGAAACATTCTCATGTGTTGTTACTAGAAAACCTTTTTCATGCTCTAGTTGATTGCAGATTCTGTTATATTATGTGCTTTCTTGGAAACCAATCACAGTAGAAGTCAGTTAGAACTGTTTTGTACAGCTAGCCACAATAAACTTGGACCAGAACCAACTACTAGGCAGCACTACCTGCATTTATGTATTTTAAAGTTTTTGCATTATAAGCTGGCCCTAGGATGGACCCCAACATAAGAGAAGCACCTATACAAAGATAAGAAGCTAATTGGAATAAGGTGTCCATTTTAAGTACGGGTTGAGTAAAGTTTAAGTTGCCAAGACCATCTAGGGAACTTACATCCTATTTGACAGAAAGAGACATGTACATAGGTAATCCTGGTTGGCAAGTTAAGATGTGTTTGTTAGGCAAGGCAAGTTCCCAGCCACAGTTGAATACTTCAGCCAATGGGAGTAGGATAAGGGATACGTAGGAAGTCCCCATCCCTAAATCCTGATTTGAGAATAACTTGGCATTGATGTTTGAGGATTTCAAGGCGTTAAAGCTCTATAGGATCTTGACTCAGGTTTGTATCTAGCTCCTGGGTCTGTCCTCTGGCCCTGATCAATCAGTTCTCCAGCAAATGCTCAATAATTTATCCCAGTGCTCATGTGGTTTGTGAGGAGACTCCTGGACCCCAACAGAATGCCGTTACAGGAACAATTTTCAAAGACTTGTGAAACCAAGATAAAGAACCAGTACTATTCTCATGGAAATATTACCAGATGGATAGTTACTCTTCTCAGAATCTACATTGAGCCATATCAGGTGGCTAGATCTATAGCTATACCCCTAGTTCATGCTTTACTGATCCTAACTGTTCCTGTCCTTGAGGGTACTCCTAAAGCTTCCAGTTGTAGAGCAAGCTGTAGCTACCTCATGGCTCTGGTGTTTTCCTATGAGTGGTTTAGCTAGTTTGCTGTAGTGAGTGTGAGATTCAGCTTCTCAATGGCTAAGTATGACAAGAGTCTCATGTCATCACTGAAGTAAGACATACAGGAATAATTGTGAAAAAAGAGGCTTCTGTGGTTTAGTAACTTTAATTTAGTTATTTGGTCTTGTGAGTTTCCTTTTTTATGCAGGATTCAAATATCTGCTAATAACACTGTAATATTAGTTTAAAAAGGTATATAAAAAGATCATGAAATGAACTGACACTTAAATTGTAATGAAGACTTGTAATATTTTGGCATTTTATTTACTAAAGGTGTTACATTGTCTTATACATATTGTTTAACACTAAACACTGAGTTTATCTACTTTTCTCATGGGGAATTTCTCCTTGAAGCCTTCTTTTATTCAGCTTCTTATCTGTTACATCAGGATCTATGTTTCAGGCACTTTTAGGCCCTGAAAATATAATACAGACCAATTAAGAAAAAGTTACATTGTGTGTTGAAATGATATTGTGGGACGGGAAAGGATTAATAAATAAATAAATACACCTATAAGCTACTATAGATTCTGCTCAAGAAAGGAAATAAACACCAGCTACTGCAATACTATAGGGCAGAGTCACTTGTCACTAGACATGGGGACTGAGAGAAATAGGGAAGGCCACCCTGAAGCCTGTTTTCAGCAGCTATTAAACTGGAAGGCTGAGGTATAAAAACATGGGATGACATTTTCTTTGATTGAGTTTAGGCTACCATGGCAGACTTTTATCAGAGGGAACCATCAATTGACCAAAGTCACTGGAGAAGGAAGCAAGCCAAACAGCGTCACTGTTGCTATCTGGTGGGCAATAGTACTTTAGAAATAGTGTCACCTCTCAATAAGTCTTCTATATAGGCCCCCCACCCACTCCTACAACACCCAGAGGAAGCTCAACTCCCAGGTGCTCTCACACACCCAGGATCACAGGAAATGCAGGGACAAAGAGTAGAGCAGAGACTTCCATCCAGAGACTGCCCCACCTAGGGATCCATCGCATCTGCAGACACCAAACCCAGACACTATCACTGATGCCAAGAAGCGCTTGCTGACAGGAGCCTGGTAAAGCTGTCACCTGAAAGAATCTGCCAGAGTCTGACCAATACACAGGCAGATGCTTGCTGCCAACCATTGGACTGAGCACAGGGATCCCAGTGGAGGAGTTGGAAAAGGGATTGAAGGAGCTGAAGGAGTTTGCAAGTCCATAGGAAGAACAACAATATCAACCAACCAGATCCCCCAGAGCTCCCAGGGACTAAACCACCAACCAAAGAGTACACATGGATGGACACACGGCTCGAGCTGCATATGTAGCAGAGGATGGCCTTGTCGGGCGTCAATGGGAGGAGAGCCCCTTGGTCTTATGGAGGCTCCATGACCTAGCATAGAGGAATGCTAGGGTGCTGATGCAGAAGTGGGTGGGTGTGGGAGTACCCTCATAGAGACAGGGGAGGAGGAGGGAATAGGAGGTTTGTGGAGGGGAAACTGGGAAGGAGGGTGACATTTGAAATGTAGATAAAATAACCGCCAGGCGGTGGTGTCGTGCGCCTTTAATCCCAGCACTTGGGAGGCAGAGGCAGGCAGATTTCTGAGTTCGAGGCCAGCCTGGTCTACAGAGTGAGTTCCAGGACAGCCAAGGCTACACAGAGAAACCCTGTCTCGAAAAAAACCAAAAAAAAAAAAAAAAAAAAAAAAACCCCAAAAATAAAATAACCAATGAAAATAATAAAGAAACTTTCCTATATAAATGACAAATACTGAACATGCAAACAGATAGATTGACTTATCATTACCTCACATCAACGTTGTAACTCATCATCATCATACCTTTCTACATTTCCTCTTAATCACCAGGGCAACCTTATAACAATACTTCCTAGCATCCTACTTAGATACAGGATGCAGGAGAAGACTGAAGAGGAATAATAGCCATAATTCTCTGGTGGAATTTTCTGATAGACAGTTCAGAGCATCAACATGCTGGAGCGCTTAGAGAGCTTCTACACGAGTGAGATAACGAGTAGTGGGTCTTATCATATCTATGGGCTCTTCCCAACCAGTCGGTCTGATATTTTAGGCAGTGGGGACCATTGACCTTGATGGGTTCACAATTACTTCAACGTTTCTTTGGGTGTGGGCAACTAACTGTTTCCTCCTTCTCCCTATCCTAGCCCTCCTATCAGATGTCTAAACATGGTCTCCATATATTTTATATTTATCTGGTCAAACTATCTAGAGTTGCTTCCGTTTTTCTATTTAAAGCTAAACTGATGCACTACTCATGTGTGTTCATCAGTCAGAATAAACTATTAGTCAAAGTACTCTACCAAAATGTTATCATTATTTGACTGAAAAAATCCTCAGTGATTCCCATGCAGTCAGCTACTAACTGCTTCATACACATTTTTTTGATTCATATAGTTAGTTATGGTTTCCCATGTAATTGAGAAACTAGTAAGGGGATATCTATCTATCTATCTATCTATCTATCTATCTATCTATCTATCTATATATATATATTCCACTTCTCAAGCAGAGTGACTGCCCCCTTCATGATAATATAATTCCATAACCAGAATGTCAATGTTAACACCATCTTCTCATATGTCCATCCAGTTCCCCTAGCTCTATTTGTGCATGGATAATTAGTTCTAAATAATTTCACCCCATGGGTGGCTTGTACCTATCAGCACAATCAAGATGCTATTGCTACTACCAAGAACTCCAAGTATACTTTTGAAGGTCAGTCTTTACAGAGTCCCTACATGTGCTAATAACCTTTCTGTTTTTCAGATTCAAAAGACTGAACCACCTTAGACAGATTAAGGCATTAATTCCAAAAATTGAACTTAAAAGATTTCAGAACCAGAATTTAAATCCAAATTATCTAATACCAAAGCTTGGCCAGCGGCCTGGCTAGGAGCAGAGAGCAGCTGTCCCCACTCCTGCTCCCAGGGACAGTCATTATAACAGTTAGTGTCTTATTGGTTATCTATCTGACTTTTCAAAAAAGAAAACGAGAGAGCCATTCTTGACTGTAAGTACTAAATGATGCATAAATCGTGCTTTTTAAAAAATGTTTCTTTCCCCTCCTGTGACTTTGAAATGAACTATTCACGTTGACAAAGACTCATTTGACACCTTGTGGAATTCATTTCAAATGATGTAGCTATTGATGAGTTGGCAGTTTTTAAAGTCATGCAGGCAGCAAACATACGTCTTTCTTGGAAAAAAAAGAGATTTTTAAAGATAATGGAAAAGTGCTGATCATGTGGGCCTCAGGTTGGATGCAGTTAACTGGGGAGGAAGGCTTATAAATCTCAACAGTGTTGCCGAGCCAGCTATGGATGTTAATAGGGGTCCAAAAGAGCACAAATACTGTAATTGAAATCCATGGATAATCTCAAAACTTCATTTTACCCAATTGTTTCAGTGCCCTCATGAGCAAGCCTTGATGGATGCATAACAAGCAGTCACGTGACTGATATGTGCTTCCTTTGCTCTTTTTTTGTCCAAAGAGAACCCAGATCCAGGGATGCTCAGCTTGGTTGAGAGAGGCAGAACTGGGAAAGCATATCCTCTTACCAAGGGGCTGGGGAGGAACATAGCTCCTCTCTCATATACAATCCAAATACAAATACTGCTTATTCAGCTTTTTTGACATCTCCAAGTCAAATGTGTAGCACACAGTTTCAGAGTTACAATGTGAGTCTGAAAGAAAATCTGTTCTTTCTATAGCTTTTAGCTAGTATGCTGTTACTCTGTTACCTCCCTTCTAGTTTATAGGTCACAGATCACTATTTTATTTTGTATTATCATAACATAAACAACAAATTTATCTGTGTTCTTCTGAGTTGGAATTAAGGGTTCCAAAATCTGAAGTAAAGTGAAATTTTAGAATCTTATGCGTTTGTCTGTGTTTGTTTGTGTTGCTGTAAGAAATGGTGCAGATAAAACAACTGTAAGGATCTGAAATTTACTGTCTTGTAAGTCCAGAACCTAGCTGGTACCTCCCAAGGGTCTTTCTGAGATGTCCTGTGGGAGGGAGGGATACCATGGTCTCTAGCCCAGAAAAACAAGAAAGGAAAAGGGACCCAAACAGTTACAATAGCATTAATATGCACAAGGTGGGACCACATGACCTAAACTCACTAGGTTCTACCTCCCAAGCATCTTGTGCTGAGAATTTACTTGCCAACCCAAGGATTTGGGGAGATAGATTATTTTGGGGGACTCATACAAAACACAGCACCTCATTTCAGCTTGTTTTAGCTATAATGTAGTATCAAGACCTCAAAAACTGGGAGTGGCTTGCAGCATTGGAGGAAAATTTGAGCATGACTGCACAATCACGTCTTGAACATAAGCACAGCAAGGAGCCTGTGTTATCTTTGCTATTCAAAGAGACAGGGCTAGTTCTGGCAGTGCAGCTATTAAAATTGGAACGATACAGAGATTAGCATGGCCTCTGTGTAAGGACGACAGCTAAATCTGTGAAGTGTTTCACATTTTTAGCTGGGAGTAGTGGGTCACTGTTATAACCTCAGAATGTGGGAGGCTGGAACAGAAGGACTGCAGTGCGTGTGAGGCCAGTGCAGAGTATGCAGCCAGGTCCAGGCCAGGTATCCACTAAGTGTTTACCAAAACACATACACATGTACGATATACACAGGCACCGTAAACACACAAATCACACCACACACACACACACACACACACACACACACACACACACCATGCACGTATACACACCATAAATGTATATATATTGTGCGTA
>JADRCD010218169.1:0-19567 GCA_019843815.1 Montemys delectorum | reverse complement strand
AGAGAGAGAGAGAGAGAGAGAGAGAGAGAGAGAGAGAGAGAGAGAGAAGCAAAGTAGTGTAATTATAGCTGAAAAGGAAACTTTGCCACAGGTACCAATGAAATTCATAAATGAAATCTCAAAGACACACTAAAAATTTAATTTGTAAACCTAAAAGAAAGAAATGAACTTGTAGGTAGAGCTGACCCATCAAAATTAAACCAAGATGAGTTCAATAATTTTAAAAGACATAATAAACAATGAGATTGCTGAAAAAAATCTGGGTTTATTGCAGGTTTATTGTTTTTAATTTTGATACTGGACACTGGGGTTGAAGAGGGGATGATATATTTGCTGGGTAAGTGCCGTACCACTGAGCTCCATCCCTCCAAACCTGGGATAATTGCCTTAGAGAGAAGATTTAACTTTCCTAAGTCCTTTTAGAGATTATGCAACCCTGGACCAGTAAGTAGACCTTGGAAAAACAAGCTGTGATTTTGGCTTATCAATTGTTCATGTTCTAGTTCATAACATATCCTTTGGTAGGACAACAAGACCATATGGTTAAATGTTTTTTGTCTGCCTCTCCTAATCCACAAGCAACAGAGTAAACTGTTTAGAGGCATGGTCCCTGGAACAGTGCCATCAGAACTACCTAAAACGTAATAAGAAACAATTAGTAGGATTTTGTGTCTCACTGCTATGTGCAATCTAAAATAGCCAGAAGTATGTAGATATGGAAGCAGAGTGATGGTTACCATAGGCTGAGTGGCAGTATAGTCAAAGCATGCACAGTTTTCATGAGATCCAAAGAATAAGTTCAAGAGATCTATGTTACAATATGGCAACTATATTAATAAGAATATATTGCATTCTTAAAAATCGTTAATGAGTTGCTTTTGCACCTCCTCCAAATCATTAAATTTGTGAGGTTAATTAGCTACATTTAACCATTCTACCACACAGACATATTTCTAAATATCATGCTGTAGGTGATAAATATGGGTAACTTTTGTCAATTAAAAATAAATGAATACAAAGAAAACAATTATAGATTCCCAGCTTTCATCTGAGCCTTCTGAATCTGGAATCAGCACAAAGGAAACAGCAGACACTCTTTGCTGAGGTTTGGTCTGTTTCTATGTATTGTAATGCCAAATTCTGTGCCTGAAGGTCTAGGCCTAGGAGTGAGTTCTCCCCTTCACAAGCTTTCATTGTGCAAATCATGCTCCTTGATTTAAAACTACTAGTTAAGTAAAATAGGCTACAGCCAATTACTGCAGGGATTAGAGATAGGTGGGTTTGAGTTATCTGGTTGGGGGTGGAGAAGTAAGAGGAGAGAAGAGAGACTAGGGAAGAAGGAGAAAGATCTAGAGAAGAGGAGAGGAGAGGAGAGAAGAGAGGAGAGGAGAAGAGAGGAGAGGAGAGGAGAGGAGAGGAGAGGAGGGGAGAGGAGAGGAGAGGAGAGGAGAGGAGAGGAGAGGAGAGGAGAGGAACCAACAGTAAGGGGAGATGGACCATGAGCAAGTAGCCAGAGAAATAGCAAATATTTGAGGAACACCATTGGGAAGGTAGCCAGGTCAGCATTTACAAGAGTAGATTAGGGGTTACTCCCCAGTAATTGTCAAAGTAAAAAAAAAAAAATAACCATGTTTCATTCATTTGTAAGCTAGTTAGGACTAAGTTTAGATTGATTATATTACAATTCTTAAGTTCTCTCTGTCTCTGTCTCTGTCTCTCTCTCTTCTCTCTCTCTTTCTGTTTCTGACTCTTTCTGTCTGTCCCCTCCCTTCCCCTCACCCCTTTCCATTTTCACACAGGAATCTCACCAGGTAGCCTAGGCTGGCCTTGACTTCTTGAATTCTCAATCCTCTTTTCTCAGCTTCCTGAATAAGATCTTAGCAACCCTTTGCAAACTCTACTGAAGCTGTACACAGGGGCTAGTCCTGGGGAAGTAAGAAACAAAGCAGCAGTCTGAAATCGCAGTTGCTATGGAGTGGCATAAACAATAACAAAACACTGTCACTGAGGACAGGCAAGGATGGATGAAGCAGTTTCCACAGGGCCTAAACTGCTCAAGAAAAGACTCAGAAAGCTCAGAAAAGGACTTCAATGTCTCTATTAACCTGTGGCTGGGCCTCAACAATGGAACACAGCGAATGGACATAGCCAGTGGCTTTGGAGATCAAGGCTCAGCTATAAGGGTGTTTGAAATAGCTGACCTTGAGATCAAAGACAGCAAGAAAGACATTAAGATCGCTGGGAACAACTGAGGGGCAGATGAATAGAGGGATTAAGGTGCTTAGAACCAGGTGACAGCACAGACACATGCATATATGGCTAGAAGAGGCAATGTTTAAAGACAGGGATGATATGGTGGTTCTGTTTCTTACAGAGAGGGTGGGACAGCTTTACTGAGCTGCCCTGGTTCTCATTTAATTCTTCAGCTGACTAGCCAGCTAACTAGCTGACTAGTGCCACATGTTTTGAAGTTACTGACTATCCCTTTAACACCACAGCTGCCATTGTGCTCTGCATTTTCAGTGGAGTTCTATTGGTGGGGAATGCCCGTCAATGGCTCTCCTAAGCGATGTGTGAAGAATTCATTTCTCCTTTCAGTTCTTCCACCTAAGACATTATTTACCAAGCAATTCCCAAGACTGAAGTTCCAAGGTGCCAAGGCAAGAAGTCCTGAGAGCCACTAGTGTTTCTGTCAAAGCAGTGTAAGTGCATGGAGGTCTGTGGGGGAATGGTAACGTTTCAGCCACAACAGTTCCCTTGTAGTTAACTGTCATTTGAATCACGATGTTGGTGATCAACATCCCGGGAATAATGAGTATAAAGCCTGACAAATAGTTCCTTAAAAATTATCTAGCACAAATCTGGCATATTGCTGTTTGTCAAATTATTCCTATGCCAGATGCTTACACAAAGTCTGCTGCCCATTACCAAATGGCTTTGCTGCACATTTCCCCATTAGATAGAATTGACATTCTTCACAGATAGTCGATCAAATGGAATTAATGACCATGAGATTCATATTTGCATTCTGCACCTACCATGTCTTGGTGCCATTCGACACCCCACTCACTTGCTGGTTCAGGCTAACCCTTCTCCTGTGGCTATGGAGTATGCCAGAGGTGCAAAGAACAGAGATACAGTTTGCATTTTGATCAGAGAGAGAAAGCAACTGTGTGGCACCAAGAGGAGTTGCTTTTCTAATGTGCACCCTTTCTGTCACTTTTGAAACATGCTGCATTTTCAGATTGCACACGTTCTCCCATCCTAATGTAGGGCCTGTCAATCCCCAGCACAAATTGCAGAAGGGCAAAGGACTCTGCAATGGCTCCTTTGTCAAGACAGAGTGTTTGGGACACTACATCTGACCCACTCAAACCCCATCATTCTTCATAGTGCTCAAAAGCCTTGAGTCTGCTAGTGCTCAAGGTCAGCAAATGCTCTTGTCTCTAGAGATTAATCCACTTCTCTCTCAGTCTTAGTGAAATAAAGCATTGCCATAGCAGCCAGTGGGGGGAAAAACAGGAACAGCTAGATATGTGTACTGTTTCAGTTGAAAATATATCATCATTCAAACAAGGAATATGTGAGCTCATGATTGACAGCTACAGTATTCAACATTTACAATTCCCTCTTCAGGGATATTCAGCATCGATTGAAACAGAACGCAGTGTTTAGGAACTACTCAGGGGTACTCTCAATAAAATGCTTCAAATAATGATTGTCCAAAGCTTGCTAGACACTTTGTAAATGTCAGAAACACATTAAATATGCTAAATGAGCATGTCCAGTATCCAGAAAACAACACGAGTGATTTACAATCAATTTCACACATGCCTGGGAATGTCTCCCTGATGCAAGGCAAAAAGGTCCTCTTTGACCAGAGCATATTGACCCCAAGTTTTGGTTCTGGTACAGTATTTATGGATCTGCTCAACATGAACTGGGGACACTTTCTTGGTGCTTAGTAGATATGTTTGGGGGGCTAAATAAGAGTTTCAAGCTTAAAATGCCTTTTATGGTTGAGTAAAGACTAGAGAAGATGTCATGCTTCATTAACAGTAAATAGAGAAAGGTTACTATACACCTTAAAGTTAAAAGGCGTCTGGCTATATCCTTACATCCCTCGAGGACCTTCAGACTGTCACCATTCTTAGGCCCTTCATCTCACTCATGGGTCCGATTGTGCATTTTGGGAAGGAACCACCAGATCACCCATCACTCAGATGCCCTCTCTGTTAACACTGTGTGTGTCTAGGAAAATCTTGATAGTAAAATTCCACTGAGTCTGTCTTCTTACCAGAAAACATATTATTCCTAAGCTTAGGCCACCAGTGGTCCTACTATATCTGTAATTTTAAAAAATATTTGTTTATTATTTTATGTGTATGAATGTTTTTCCTTGTATGCATATGAATACAATGCATTCATTACAGTGTTTATTCCAGTGTTTATTCAGATCCTCTGGAACGGAGTTTATTTAATTCATATACATGCTGTTGTTCCTATGCATATATCTGCATATGTCTTTAGGGTTGACCACTTGAGACTGGATAACCAAAAGACTGACCCTCTTTTTCTCAGTAGCCAATGATTATTTGTAGCTCTTCATCTAGTGTGGGGTTTTGTGAAATTTCCCCTGTTCACACTGGTGTGTCAACTGGTATTGTCACTGTTTCATCTTGTTAAGGCAGCTAGATTGTTTCCTAAATGCAGCTTTCCTGGCAAAATGTAGAAGACACAACCTCCCAGCAGGTATATTGGCCTTCTGTGCTCTTACAATCTTTCTGTCCTTGTCCTGTCTTCCTTGATGATACCTGAGCCTTACCCATATGCTCTGGACGTGGATTGTAAATGTATCTATTGGGGCTGGGAACCCCGTAGTAAGTTATCCTTAGCAGCTGTGGTTTCCTGGAATGGTCCTTGTCTGCTACAAAAGAGGCTTCTTTGATGAGGAGGGAGATTTATACTTTTCAAATTGGATCTGGGCACAGGATGAATGTCCCATACAAGGGCTGGCAGTTAGATATGATATAAGTGGATTAAGGTAGGGCAATCTGGCCAGACTGGACTGGCACACAGCATATGCAACTGATACTAAGTTTAGGGTTTGGGACAGATGTAGACAGGACTGACCAGACTCGTCTGGTGTGCCCAGACTGTTGTTTTAATGTAGTGAAAATACATTGTGCCTGGAATGTAGGAAGGGTTGCACAATCACTATTATTATCCAGCATTGTCCTATAGCTCTACTCAAAGTAATTAATGCCAACAAGAGAGCTTGAATTTCCAAATAATGGACCTTTTATTCTTTATCATTTAACCATACTTGATGCTTCTTAAACATCAACTTATTTCTCTTTTACACTACTTACATGTCTGGATTCACTTCACTCTTATTTAGTTACTCTTTTTTTTTCCAGATCCATTTTTTTTTGGATTAATGGGCTGTTGTCTAGGCATCTGTCTATGAGATGTCATAAACCTCAGGCTCACTGAGAGATGGGATTCACTCCCAAAACCTTGGCTATCAACTGCCTAAGGCTGGTTATTTAATCCCAAATCTTTAGCCCAGACACATGTGCTGTTTTGAGACAGACTCACTTCCTCAGCTTTTGGGTTAATATTGATAACTACAATTATCCTGAGTTTACTTCCTATTCCACATGTTCCCCCAAAGGACAACATCTTCTTTACTCCAAATCTGCCTTTTCTTCTTTAATCCCTGTGGTAGCAGCCATCAAGAACAAATTAGGAAGCAGGGGACTCCTCCTGACTCTTAGTATCAATGCAAAAGAATCATGGGAAGCTAGTGTCCTCATCAGTAAGAAAGTAAATATAGTGTCTTCTGTTTTTCTAAAATCACATAGAACTTTTGGGATTTCATTTTCCCACCTTTGGTCCAATTTTGAGTACTAAGAACAGTTGTGTACTACACAAGAATGTTCTATAACTCTGAGAATAAACGGTTGTAACAGTGGGGCTCTGTGTTAGTAAAGAAATAGAAAACAGAGAAGTCCTAGTTTCTAGGAAACTGTGTGCTAAATCAGACATCACTGCTTAGCTATGGCCATCATTACTCAGATTCGCTTATTAGTTTTTGTGGAGGGGGAGTAGTCTTTTGATGAGATATGAGAAGAGTAATTGAGGTTTAACATAGTTGCCAAATATATGTGTAAGCAAGATTTTTTCCCATAAGTTCATTTTTTGATTCTATTATAAAACATAAATGATAAACATCTAAAGGTTGTATTCTGAAACATGTATCTATCTTCCACAAAATATTGTTCAATATTCTAAACATGAATGGTAGACCTTGCAGTTTCTGTCCACTCCATCTTCCTTCTACTGTCAAAACAAAACAAAATAATCACCTCTGCTTCTTCTCTACCACTTGGTCTTCTAGTAAAAATGAAGTGCCATTTCCTATGTGTCTAAGTCCACAGCTTACTTCTGTATTACTTTTTATAATATTCTATAGTTGGAGCATCAATATCTCTTTCTCTCATAACTATCTTGTGGCTTTGTGTGTCATCTCCTACAAAAACCCACTCTTCCCTCTTGCCATCTCTATTCTTTCTTTAATAATGGAGAGTGAGTATTGTTTTCTCACAGTAAATTTGACTTCCTTGCAAGTAAAGGCCTATTTCATTTATGTGCATACCCTAGCGTGAAAGCCATTCTAGAGTGGACACACATGGAGCATCAGAGAAACAAGATTGTGTTTTAAGCATCTTGGTTAAAGTGAAGTAGCAAGTATCTCATCTCATACTGACATGTGACCATTTACCTCATCATCTTTAAGTTCTCGAAGGATGAAGAAGGTTTGCTGATTATTCTGGGTGGTTTCATTCAGGCTGTATAAATACAAAGCTGCTGAGACTTCTCTTTTCACTTTACTAACTAGCTTTCCTTTGGCAACATGGAAGCCATGTTTAGCATGCTCTATTCTTTTGCAGGTAAAATATATTGCACTTCTTTTCATTAACTGCCAACTCTATCTTAGACCCTCCTTCAAGTTGTGTTAGCCTCAGCACACCAGATTCCATGGTAGCTATGGCTAGCACATGTAGAAACCACAAAAGTTTTCATATAATTTTACAGACAAGGCAGATTCACTGAAATATTGTTGATGTTCTTCATTATTTAAAAGCTACCACTGCTATGTGACTCAAGATTAGAATTAGCTAGTTACTCCATGAAGATGGCACATATTGATCACACTCACAAGTAAACATCTAAAATGTTTTGAGAACTGGATTTCAATATGATTTATTGTCTTAGTTGTCCAGTGTATTTCTTGAACCTTTAAGAAGCATTTCCTGGAAAGGGGTTTGGGGCCTTATATCACTTGGTTTGGGATTTAAGACACAAAGCAGATGAAGAAGCCTGGTGACTTACTCCTTACTTGATTTCTTCCCCGGGATATCCATATAGTGATGGATATGTCTACTATACACCCTATGCTCTCCATTGAAGAATGTTCCACCCCTTCTACATTTAGCAGAGGCTCCCCTGGTTCATCATTCTGTGGTGCTTCTTAGTGATGTGCCATGGTGCATTGGGTCAGGCATTTAACTCCAGAGCCTTTGCTTTCTCCTTAAGCTTAAAAGATGGTTGTGGAATGGGCCAAGTCAATATCTTTAAAGTGTGTAGAGTTCTAGCTAGCAAGTCATGCTTATTCTTGTGAGTATTATCTACAGTGCTTGTCAATCTAAGGCAGAAAATGGCTTCGGAATCTTCAACACACAGCACCACAACCATTAACAAATGCCTAGAGTCGACTTAATTATTGGCAATATTCACTTCATAGGCATGGGAATGATTTTCAATGATTCTAAGTTACACTCTTCTATGGAAACTTTGAAAAATCCTTTAAAACTTTCCAGTCATTATCTATACTTATCTACATCTTGTCTACACTTCTGAAACAAACTTTTGGCTCATCAGTTGTCATATAGAAGTTAGAGTGTTAGAAGCAGTGTTTAGAGATAAGGAGAAAGCATTTTTTTTTTTTTTTTACAAAAGGCTGGAACTAGTGACATGTCTAGAAATTATGGGAGAGGCACTTGACAGTGGGCAAAGGGAAGCAGTCACCCTCAGGCATTACCCCCATGTTGTCAACCACAGGGTGGGATGGACTTCAGCAAGTCCTTCAACATTCTAAATACTGGAGTCTCTTATCATAGAACAGAATGCTACTACTACTCTCACAACGGTGCTGTAGTGAGGGTTGGAGCTGAGAAAAGTAAATGCTGCAATTAACACAAACATTCAACCGACTGCCCTGCTTTGAATCATCACCTTTTAACTATGTTGTACCATCCTAGTGCCCTTCACATCCCTTTAACACTTCTTCTAGTGACAGAAAATGATGCGACACACCAAAGAGAATCCGATTCTTCAACCTGTGCTGTCACACAGACACAGAATGTCGCAGACAGATCACTGATGCTCCCCTCGCTCCCTGTGCTAAATCTCTGTTACAAAGCTAAAAAGCCACCAGAGTGATGTGGAGCTCTCCCTGCTGACTGCTTCATTCCACTCCAGACAACCTCATTAAGGAACAATTGTATTCAGATTATTGGGTTCTGTGTAACAGACACATGGTTCTGCTTATTGTACTTCAGATGCAAATGAGCATGTGTGTCTAATTAACAGGACATGACAGTGAACCATTCATCACACTGATGGAGGGAGCCTCTGCCACCTCAGAGGGAAAGGTTAGCCACTGTTTCTTTCCCAGGAGGGATTGGCTTGCCGTGAAACCTGACTGTGTGATTCTTTTTTGGACATAAGTTTTTTATCTGTATAGTAGACATTGGGTACCGAAGTGTGTAATTTAGTCCCCTTTCATTTTCAGATTTTAGTGACTGGTATATATAAATGATTTGTCCTTATAATTAAATGTGCCCCTTATGGGCTTGTAGAGGATCCCCAAGCCAAGGCAATAAAGGACTTATACAGGAGGGTCAGAGGCAAGGAGAGAGGTTGAGTCTTTCTCTTCTCTTTACTCATATCTCTTTTCCTTGGCCAGAAATTTTCTACAAACATTTTCTACAGAAGTAAACATTAATTTCGGCCTTCCAGGCTTATGACCTTTGTTGTACTTATTTGTTTCTCTCTCTCTCTCTCTCTCTCTCTCTCTCTCTCTCTCTCTCTCTCTCTCTCTCTCTCTGTGTGTGTGTGTGTGTGTGAGAGAGAGAGAGAGAGAGAGAGAGAGAGAGAGAGAGAGAGAGAAAGAGAGAGAGAGAGATTTAGTATAAAAGAAGACATAGAAAATGAATAAATAAATGAGTGTAGCTGGATACTAATAAAACTGTATACAGAAAAGCAGTAGAACAATTGAGTGTATATTCATAGAGACTTGCCTAAAAAGTGTGCCTACTGCTTACTTCACTGAAGGTCACTGAATTTCCCAAGGGATACTTAAATTGTCTGTGTGTATTTCACACTTGTTTGTTTCTGGTAGGAGTACTAAAGAGTTATAGGTGAAAAAGAACCAGGGAGTGCTTTTCTCTTGCAATCTCATGTATAGCTTTCCAATTCCTGTGTGAGATGTGTTTTAAGCAGCTTTCTAGGAAATCCTGATGTGTAAAATTTTGAAGGTCATTCTGTTGGGTCAAGGGACCATGACTATGATCCAAACAGAGAAGAAAGAACTTGCTTGCACTCAATTGGCAGAGAGAACCCATTTCAGATGCTATTGTGGTGAATGTTAGATTCAATGATTATAAGAGCATCGGTATTTATGCATTTTCTCAATACAAAGTATCCATGGAGAATTGCCCAGAGAAAATTAGTTTGCTCTTACTTCATGGCACGGATCACTTGTTCACTTATTGACTGACTGAGCCAGTCACCTCACAAAGGAGATACTTGCTCAGTGCTGACTTCTAGCAGGATGCACGGCCTCATAGCTATGTATGTCTGGATCACGAAGTTCAGAATCAGAAACTTTTCCTCCAACTGGATTGAAGCATTTGACATTCTCAAAAACAAAAAACTAAAAGTGACAGAAATAAAAAAGGCACTATATCTGTTAAGCAGATGTTACAGTAAGTCAGCTAGTGGCTCTCCAAGTATATGACTTATAAATTAGGATATACCTCAGAGGTGCAGTCATCGGCTCTGCAAGCCTTAGGTGTAATATCCTTGGGTTATAACAAGAACTAAACATAAATATGAGCTACAGACATTAAAACAATGTTCCATTCTTTCTTTGATTACTGGGCCACTGTTGGTAAATCAAATGTATATATACATACATACACACACACACACACACACACACACACACACACACACACACATATATATATATATAAAATCACTTTAACAAACAGCCTATGGAGTAAATAGTGCTATCAATATATCACAGCTAAGAACATGTGATGGTCAGAATGTGTAGAATAGTGCCTGACATTACAGAGATTGGAACTGGCAAAAGAAGAGAGTCCTGTCTCCATCAAGCTAAAGGAAGAGCTAAGATTCCTGCTTTTTATATGTGTGTGCATATTTCTGAAAATATTCTTGGAAAGTTAGAGTACAATGGTCAGCTTTGCCCCACAGATGCACTCCCTTCTATAATCTACTGTTGTCATGGAACACCCAGCCAAAGGCTCCATTTGCCAGGCTTCCTACCATTAGATGAAGTCACTTGACTGTTCTCAGGTAATAATATTATGTAAATGCAAATAACACATGTCACAGGAAGATAAGGATGAGAAACCACCAAAAGGCAAAATTAGTATTAGAGAGGCATGATGGACCAGAGCATGCCTTTCAGCAACCAGGGTAGATAACAGCACAATGCCCACTGGGTAGGATTACACATCCTTGGGAATGCCACTCTTTCCCTCTAAAGGTAGTTTTTCATGTGTTTGCTTGGTTTTTTTCATTATAGCTATCCTTTCCTGCTCTTATGAATTTGATGTGTGGAGGTAAGAGCATACCTCAGGTTTCAGTTATTAAGGCATCCCGGCTATGAGGAGGTATCCCCCTACATCTGACTCTTACACCCTGGACACCTTAGACAGGGAGCTTTTGGGCAACTAAACACTAAGTTTTTGGGTTGCCTCTTTGTAAGGACATGGAGACTCTGTTCTGTATGGGAGGGGGGTTGATACAGATGTTGGTAGCTGGGAAAGAAAGCTGTAGAAAAGACAAACAGTGCTGCCCAGAGCAGAATGCTCTCACTTCATAATAGAGGACAACACACACACACACACACACACACACACACACACACCACCACCACCACCACCACCACCACCACCACCACCACCACCACCACCACAACAATCCCAAAAATCTGCCTTATTTTTAATAATAAGTTAATGAGGTAGGGCCTTTCAGCAATGAAACGTGGACTGGTCTGGATGGGAAATGTCCATCACAGCCTCAGGCATTAGAAGTGTGGTCCCTTCCAGGTAGTGATTTGGGAAAGCAATGGACAATCTAAGTGGTCACTGTGGGTATACCTCTAGGAAGATGCACCGCACTGGGGTCCTGGGCAGTGATGAGAGTAATGCTGTTCCCACAGTGTGAAGGTTAGCACTGATTGTCAGAATGACGAGATCTAAAATCACCCAGGAGACAAACCTCTTGGGATGTCTCAGAGTTTCTAGATTGTGTTAATTAAGGTAGGAGGATGCAGTCTGAATGCAGATGGTATTATGCCATGACTGCCACCCTAGACTGAATAAAAAGGAGAACGTGAACTGAGCTACAGCGCTTGTTTCTCCCTGAGCTTCCCTACTGTGGGTGCAGTGGGACCAGCTGCCCCAAACTCCGCCCATCATGGCTTACCTGCCATAAGAAACTGCATCCTCACATCTTTATTATCCCTAAGTTGCTTTTGTCATAGCAACTTGAAATCTAACTGATACATCCACCATGCTCTTTTGCCAAACCCGGGACTACAGCTCTGTCTAGTACTCTGCCAGGAACAGCTGTTCCTTTCTCAATCAGCTGTCTGGCAGAATCTTGGAACTCTCTCACGGTTGCAATAAATCTTATTTTCCACTCACCACTGCCTGTTGGCAGGCTTTAGCATGGAATCTGCATGCTGTGGGTTTACACAGGCCCCTCCAGCCTCCTCTCGGTATGTAAGCTTCCCTCAGACTTCCAGCAGAGCTCACCGCTCCTGTTCCACTTCACCCTGATTTTTGACGTATCTAGACTGATTTCTCTTTACTTTGTAAGGGATTTCTAATCTGTTTGGAGTATTTATGAAACAAGAATGAAAGGAAGAAGAACAATTTGAAGCATCATTTGCGGTTTCCTAATAAAGTAAGCAGAGACCCTGACAACAAGCTGGAAGCCGATTCTGTCAACCAAGAGGATGCAAGGCATCCCAGAGAGGCATCCCCGCCCGCGCTGAGTACAAAGACCTAATGATCTCACTGTTTCTTCTCTCAGTTTTAAAGCTCTCTGACGATTTAACTTCAGGTTTTCACATAGACATTTGTCGGTTCCATATTTGGGTTAAATTCATTTCAGAGCCTAAGTTTTGGAATAAACTCTGAGCAGTCCACTCATTTAATTCGATTTTGTATAATACACATCTGGCTTGCCTCACCTGCTTAGGGACTGTGTTATTAGATGACCAATTAATGAACATTTGTTGAAATTTAAGTATGAGCCTGGAGCTCAAGAAAGCAATTTGGCCCCAACGTGCCTTTGTAAATTTTTTCTCTATTACTTCCCCAGGCTCCAGCTAAACTGATTTATGTCCTTGGAATGATCCCTGTGATTCCTGTCCCTTCTGTCCTGATTCTGCTGTCACCTTCATCTGGGGTAAGGATAACAGCTACATTTGTAGAAGACACAGGGCAGGAATTTGTAAACTACCATATGTGTTAAGTTATTTAATCCTTATACTGATCACATTGCACAGGCAGTATCATTATTCCCAGTTTACAAATGAGAAGACTCTGGTCAAAGCTGGATTTAGTATTTATTCTATATTCTGAAAATACTATATATTTGTTTAATACAAGGATTAGTGTACTGGCCTGGACTCACCATGCAGGTCAGGCTGGCCTCAGACTCAGCGGTTCACCTGTCTCTGCCTCCTTGTGCTGGGATTGAAGGCATGAGCCACCAGGCCAGGGCAAATATTCTTTTATATTACTTTTAATGTTTTATGAAATATTTATAGATGAAAACTTTAAAAATATAAGATAACTCTGCTTCTTAAAGGGCTGCAGACCCAGTCCACATTTCTGTACTCCTACCTCTACACCTTCAGTTTATTCCCTATTCATACACTAGTGTCATCAAATATTTAAAAATGTACAGACTCCATGTTGGCCTGATTCATTCTTATACGAAAGCACTCTTTAGAAACCTAGTTCTAAGGATGAGGACCATATGCCAATGTGGGGCAGTGATTATAAACAAACAACACCTAGGGGCAAGAACAAGTCAGGGGTGGTTTTAGGAATCTCCTTAGGTGATTCTAATGTGCAGACTGGTAGAGAGTCAACGTGCTTTTCAGTTCCCATAGTGGGATATGCTTTCTCTGTCTGGTTAAGACATTATCCCAGACCTCAATTCTGTCCTTACCATAGTGATCCCTGAACTAATACCAAAGGAGTTTTCACAAAATCTTTGGAATAGGCTCTCTCTCCCCCTATCTGTCTCTCTGTGTCTCCCTCTATCTCTGTCTCTGTCTCTCTCTCTTTCTGTATTCATGTACATGCATAAGAGCAAGTATTAGGAGGAAATAAAATAACAGGTATTGTCCCTCGGGTGCCATTCACCATTTGTTTGTTTGTTTGTTTGAAGAGGGTCTCTTCCTTTGGCCTGGAACATGCCCATTTGGCTAGGTTGCCTATCAATTGGGCCCCAGATCCCTGGGCATGTCTGCCTTATCAATGCTGGGGTTACATGTACATATCATCATACTTAGCTTTTACTATGGGTTCTAGGGGATCCACCTCAAATGTTCTTACTTGCCCAGACAATAGTTTATCATCTAAGTCATTGTTCCAGCTCAGGAACCTCAGACTCTTACCCTAGGCTTTGTACAATGCGAGGGTTCACAGTCAAGCGGCTCAGTTGCTAGGATGTTCTTGGGGAGTTTCTTCCTTTTCCATGATTATTACTATGATAGTTTGTCAGTACAATTGGAACATAGCTGTTGATTACGTGTCAGAACATGGACCCAAACTGAATGACATCATTCTGGCATTCTGGCACTTCAGAGTTTTCTTCTGTGTATTAGTTAAGAATCAAGGTCTTTTTTTTTGTTTGCATTAAAATGGATTTTAAAAAATCCTTGGCACATGACAACAAAGAAGGGCATGTATTACATGAAGTTCTTTATCCTAGTATAAAAAAAAATGCTAAAGTGTGGGATCTGCTTAGGTTCTTCAGTTGAATCTAAGTGGATGTATTACCTTGTAGTAGCTAAGAGAATGTTCCAAGCATCTTCTGTTGTTTTCAACAAGACAAATAGATAGGAGAGGACATATTTATCTTTTAGGTTTTCTATTTTCTAAAATTTCAAGGCAAGTTCTCACTATTTAGGCCAGGTTGGCCTTAGATTCCTGGTGTCACTCCCCCAGCCTCCCAACTGCTGTGGCAGATGTACTGTGCCACAGATGTCAAAAGGCTTTGTGATTTTATTTTTCATTCATGATGCTGGGGATGGTTTTTAAGTCTTACATATGCTAAATGTACAGGAAGATAAAATGCCTCCATAGGAATGGGCTATAGGCAAACCTGTGGGACATTTTCTTAATGATTGATTTATGGGGGAGGGTCCTACTCATTGTGGCTGGTAGTCCTGGGTTGTATAAGAGAACAGAATGAGCCAGCCATGAGAAAGAAGCCAGTTAACAGCACCTCTCTATGGCCTCTGCATCAGCTCCTGCCTCTAGATGCTGCCGTGCTTGAATTCCTGCCCTCAGTGCTTTTGATGATGAACTGTTCTATGGAACTGTGAATGAAATCAATCCTGTCCTCCCCAAGTTGCTTTGGTTATGATGTTTCATCACAGTAATAGTAACCCCAACTAAGACAATATTTTCATTGATTTACCAATGCAACATTGTTTTATTCCCTGATTACAGGTGAGAAGACCATGGTTCCAAGGGAGTATCATGCTTCAGAGTGTGAGAATAACATGTAACAAAACTAGAATAGTAATCCAGGCCTCTCTGTGCTTTGGGTTGCAGACTGAGAAATGCCCCATTGGTCTCTATTGGAATAAATGCAACCCTCTTATCCTATGTGGGTGATATTTTCCAATTGCTGAGGTTAAAGCCTGGTTCTACCATATGGTGGTTTTGACATTTTGGGAAACTTCCTTCTTATTTTGTACTTTGTTTTATCATCAGGAAGATGAAGGTGATAAGAATATGCAAAAGAGGCTAGGAGTATTGTGTAAACCACTTGCCTTGCATGTGCGAGGACCTGAGTTTATACCTCCAGAACCCAGATAAAGTTGAGTACAGCAGCACACATCTGTAATCCCAGTACTCCTGTTATGAAATGAGATGGAGGCAGAGAGAAGTTTAGGAACAACATCCCCCTCCAACCAGAAGCCCAAATGCTGGCTACATCCAGTAAACAATGTCAAGAAAAATGTTATGTCAAACAGGACAGAATGAGGTGGCTGACCTCTGAACCCCTCACACACCATATCCTGCATGTGTATGTGTTCACACACATGAATGGGTATACACATGAATTGGTACACATGAAAGCACAACAATATACCATGAACACAGAGTATGCATCTCATGCACCACTGTAAATATTAAATGTTATAGTGTTAATAATTTTGTCAGTGAGTAACTCACATATTCTTTGCTTAATAACTATCTGCTCCTGGAATTATTATTTCAAATTTCCCATAAGCAATGCTAAGGAGAGTGGAGAATTTCTGTATCATACAAGTGTTTTCTTAAGTCATTTCTCAATCACATGTTGTTTGATGAGTTTACATGGCATGGGAGACGCTGTGGCTTTCCCACCATTTCTCTGGTTATGTGCGCACTTTCCTGAATTTCACCCACCACTTGAGATTTTAGGAGCTATGTCATAACATCTGCTGAAAAATGTTTTATAGAGGCTTGGAGGAGGAGTGCAGATACACAGAATATGTTGTCAATGCACATAGAAATGACTGTTACAGAAAGCCACAACTTGTCAAAATGGAGACAACAAATAACTGCAGATTTCCAGCCCCAGTTGGTAATGTAGGACAAAACTCTTACAGCTAAGGCTCATGGAACACTGACCAAGAAAAGATGGAAATATTTAAGAGCCAGAGGACCAGGATATTTTCTGAGAGACTGTGTTGCTTATATAGGACAAGTAAGCTGTATTCATGAGATCTCAACACTATGGTTTTCAAAACAGGACCTTTACAGTGCCAGTGACAGGTGACATACCAGTAGGGATGGGGAAAATCTTAAAAGGAAAAGATATATGCAATTAACAACTACAGAGAGAGAAGGAGAGAGACAAAAATGACATGGAGGGGGAAAACACCAAAGAGTGATGGAGAGGAAGAGAGAGAGGATGAATATGAGTCTTCTTCAGGTACAAGCACCCAATACTAAGTGGTCAGTCCTAAATACATACATACAGGAACAACACAAAATAGACCCAGCAAGTTTTATTTATGTATTTATGTGTATGTAAAATACCACAATAATAATTGAAGAAAAAAGAAGAAAGTAGAAGGAGGTCTTAGAAATAGAAGAATGGGATAGTGGAAGGGGAAGGAGAATATAAGGGACAGATAGCAACCAAAGTATATTATACACATATGAAATGTCATAATGAAATCCATTTGTTTGTACAATTAATAAATAGCAATAAAAAGCAAACAATCATGCAAACAAAACAAGAAATGTATTGGTACTAATTAGGGAAGCAAGAAATGGGAGGATGAACTAACATGGCCCTGGAGTTTGTTGCCATGTTGGATGGCTGCTTGTGCTGATACCTCTGTGAGTAGAACCCTCTTGCTAGTTAAAATATTGCCTAAAATAAGAAAGTGGACTTGAAAAGCAGTGGCTAGAAATTCCATCCAAATGTTCGTTTGTTCTGTTTGATTTGGGAGTGACTGTGAGGGTTATTTGAGTCAGGGTGAGGGGTCAGGAGTGAAGAGCATTCGAGACAAGCAGTCATTGAGACAATGACATGTGTCAAGGCTACTGATGCCAAAAAAGATGCTATCGTGTGCTTTGCTTTGGCGTGGTATAAAACAATATTGCTGAAGTTTTGAAGTCTGTTGTCAAACACTGCAAAGGGGTTTCTGTCTCAGTAAAGGACCCTTTATGCTGTTTCCTTAATCACAAAACCTCCTGGTGGGTTCACTATCCAATTTCACTCTACTGATTCCTCCTTTGTTGTCTTGATTAACACATCTCTGATTTAAGAATCATATCAGGAAGTGGTGATGCCCAGCTTAGTTATGTCACCCTTTAATGTGTGGCCCCATCTGTCTTTCCACCTGTTCTTGCATACAATTTCACAGTTCATTGGCTTTTAGCCATAATAACTTTCTCTCAAGGTTTTGATCAAAACCAATGGATTTTTGTCCATGCTGTTTTCTCTGTCTGTAATGTTCACCATGCTACCTGCATCTGTATGCTACCCCTCAGAACTCTTATCACAGAAGTCTCCTAGCTTCCCAGTCTCCTCTAGCTTCCCTTACATCTACCCTCTTTAGTAACTCACTGCTTTTCTTTCAGAATATATAGTTTCTATCCATTCACTTTAATGCATCTAGGTTAATGCTTGTCTTTCCTCTTAGAATATGTGCTACATGGAAACAAGGAATTCTTCCCTTATCACCATGTGTCAAGAACTTGGAAAAATTCCCAGCACACAGTCAATGCTTTCTAATAATTACTGGATGAATGGATAGATGGATAGATGGATGGATGGATGAGTGGTTGAATGGATAGATGGGTGGGTGGGTGGGTAGATGGATGGATGGATGGATGGGCGAGTCTCTAGTAAAAAAGATTTCTAGTAAAGCAAAGTGTCAGTCCCATATTAAATTGTGAAATGTTATATGTGTTCTCCTAGGGAATATTTCTGTAGTTGGTACAAGCTAGCTAGAAAAGAAGAGTCAGACAGGAGCAAGAAAGGGTTACCAGAGACACATTTTACATGGAGGGATTGATTAAAGTCAAGGTAAGTTTTTATTAAGTTTTGAAACTAAGACATGGAAAAAAATAATGAATTTGAAAAACAGAAGGTGAAAAATGACATGTATGTAATAGAAAAAGGTTTAAGAACTATCCTGATATGATTGAACAGTGATGTTCCCTTAGAAGCTGAACATGAGAGGTGGACAGGTACTCTTAATATTCTTAATAGTAGTACATCTGACCCACTTCCTGACTAGTGCTTCCAGCATCTCTCCACTAGGGGTCCTACATGAATCCCTACCATGCTAGGTTCTTCTTCCATCAACAGTGCTTACTTACCATATACACAGCTTTGAGAGGATTATAGGAAATAGTACATATAACACACGGGGTCTGACACAAAGTGAAAACTCAGTACTATGAGCTGACAGTTTATTGGAATTTTAGACTTACTGTTATAAGGAAAATACCAAAAAAGAAAAAGAATTTCCAACCCCAAGAGAAGTCCCCTTTTGAGTTGTTTGTCAGAGTTGTCCGGGAGACTCCCAAAACATTATAGGCCTTTTCTTGTCTCCAGACATGGATTGTAAGTCCTTACTGATGAATGTATCATGCAGTTCAGACACAGAGCCCAGAGGATCTGCTCTGAAAACAACCCCCTGAGGACTAGCCTGAGGACTAGCCTTTTTGAGTAGGTACTACTCAAACTTTCAAAGGAGGGATACAGCCAAGAGGCTACCCATCATGATACCTAGGAATCATAGTGACCATCATTGCATGATATCCCTAAGGGTATAATAGTGGCATATGTATCTTGATGGTAACCAATAGCCCTCTCTCTGGACTTAACATCCACTCAATACATGAAATTATATCTGCAATAATAACTAGAAGCCTTGCCAGCTACCCATGTCTAATGAAGTCATAGATCTTAGAGGAGAACCTGTGACCAACTCTTTACTAAACTAGCACAACCCTTAACAGTATTCTAAACATTTATGCTTATACCCACAGATAAAAGTAATTCTTATCCATTATCAAGGAAACTTCTCTTTCCAATAGAGACTATCACATGAAATGATAACTTACCAAATGCAGAGTTGTCATCTTAACCAATACATCTACAACACAACTCCTGCATCTAAGGCTCAGGGATAATTTCAGAAGAGGGGGCCCAAAGCTTGTAAGAGCCATAGGAACAGGATGTTTGTTGAGATATTGTATCTCCTAGGAGTATCAGAAGCTACATCAATGACAATGAAGTCTTACCAGCATGGCTGCCTAAAGCAGAGAGCAGAAGAAACAGTCTTCCCCAGGGTAAAGCACACCAATTGTCTGTCCAACATCATATGGTCAGCCCAGAAGACATATACATACAAGGACTATTATATAGACTGAAAAGTTTGTGTTTATATGTTTAGGAATACATATATATATATATATAT
>JADRCD010218168.1:0-24715 GCA_019843815.1 Montemys delectorum | reverse complement strand
GATTCCACCGCCTCTGATAGTTTCTCCAGTGCTTTCATTAACTGCACTCTGGGAAAAGTAGATTTTGCTGAGTTTGTGAGTGTTCTAGCGGCTTTCTAAAGCGTCAACTCTTCCTAAGTTCTCATCCTGCCATCCCAGATGCTGGCTCCACTAACCTGGTGGCAAAAAAAAAAAAAAAATCAAACTTGAAAGCCACCCTCAGTTTGTGCTTCGAGTGCTCAGGGTTGCTTTTTCAGTTATTTCTATAATTTATTTATTAGCTTTGGAAAGTAGAGATCATCTCCATTCTTGATTGCACTTCCAATAGAGAACTTTCCTTCAAGGCTAGGTCAGAAGGAATGGAGAACTGGAGACCGGCATGTCGAGCACATTAGTCCCAGATGCTGTCTACGAGCTGGGAATGGACTGAGCTCACTTCACAGAGAGTGGAACCTTGGCTTAGACAGCACTGTTGTGTCATGGAGAAAAGTTGGGGCTAGTTATTGTTTTATTTTATTTTATTTTATTTTATTTTATTTTCTCTCTCCTTTTTTTTTTCTTTTGGGAGGGGAACCTGGGAAAGGAGATATTGTAAATAAAGAAAACATCTAATAAAAAAAAGAATAAAGCAGCCAGTACTAGAGCAGAAGGAGGAAGAGGAGGAAGAAGAGGAGGAGGAAGAAAAAAAGCAAGGAAAAAGAGAAAAAAAGAAAAAGGAGGAAGGAAGAAAAAAGAAAGGCAGGAAGGAAGGAAGAAGAGAAAGTTGTATTTAGAAAACACCCCTATTGAGGTTTTGTCTTTTACTGTCTGTAGCAACGCTAAGGGCTGGTCCCCAAGACCTGTATCTGCCAGTAGCCCCTGGGACCCTGCCCCCAAGTTAATTCTGGTTGGCAAATAAAGATGCCATCAGCCAATAGCTGGTGAGAAGAGAGCTAGTTGAATATACATTATACATTTATACATCCTGATCATAGAATGTCTTTCTGCAAGCATTCTGATAATAAAGTCTTGGCTTAATTTTGTATGAAGAATAAAAGCAGCATCATTCATCACTGGCTCATTAGCCTTGATCTTCTAGCGCCTTAAGAGCCACAGTGGGTATCTACTTCAGTTTCCACCCATCTTTTCCTATGAAGGCGTAGAACCCAGTTAGTACCATCTATCACCACAGGCTCTAAGTAGTCAAGCATGCCCATTCCTCCTGGATTTCATCTCAGTAGGAACCTTCTCTCAGTCATACAGTTACACATATCAGAGTATTAACAGTACCTGCCTCAGAGAATGTTTTCTTATGGCCAATAGCATATGTTTTTGTATAGTCAGAAGTGCTTAAGTCTGAGGACAGGAGATTATCACCTTAATTTTGTTTTCTGTTGCTGTGCTAAAGCAATAGAAAGGAGAGAAGGTCTGTTGGGCTCATGGTTTCAGGTTGTAGTCCATCATGGCCAGAGAGGTCAAAGTGGTAGGAGCTTGGGAGAACTCATCTGATCGCACCCACCATCAAAGGCAGAAAGCAATAGACAAATGCATACATGCTGCTTCCACTATTGTGCAATCTGGGATCCTCTGCACTGGGAATGGCGCCACCCACAGTAGAAGGGTCTTCCCACTAATTAAGGTGATCAGTCATACACACGCCCATAAGCCAACCTAATCCAGACAAGCCCTCATTGGGGCTTGTTTCCTGGGTGGTTCTAGGTTTGGACAAGTTGACAAAACTACGCAGCACAGCTGTCATCTTCCGGGGCTGAGAGAACACCTCTCAGCAGGTAGAGGGAGGCTTCCATCAGCACCTAGCTCAGCACCTGCTCCCCTTCCTGTTGTGAGTTAGCCACTCGTATTCCTAGTGACAACTCCTCCTTGTACATCAGAATCCACCTCCTTCCTACTCAGTGACATGATTTCAAAAATGCTCCCCTTTCCATCCCCGTAGAACATTCTATAATTTCTCCTACTTAAAAGGCAGAACTGTCTCTCACTCTCACACGCACCCACAAAGAGCATTTCATTTCTTTGCTCCCCTTAAAGTGCAGTGAGTTTTGTAGCTCATTTAGATCTGCTGTTCATGCTCTCTTCTCTTGTGTTCTCCTGAACCCTCTTCAGCCAAGCCAAATCTTAGTCCTCTTCATACCTGACCATATTGCTGCATTCACTCTGGTTAGACATTGTCTCCTCTTTGACTCACTTGCTTGCTGGGCTTCTTATATTTCCTTTCCATAGCTATGGCTATTCAGATTCAGTCTCTCTGACCTTTCCCTGCTCCTCAAACCCTTAATGTTGGAATGTCCAACACATTAGTCCTCACTCCCCTCCAAGCCCTCAAGCAGCTAATCCATCCAATCACAAGATAATTGCAACCAGTCACGCATGCATGTAGGCACTAAAATGTACTGATGACTCCCAGTTTATTTCTTCAGCCCAGACCTTTCCTTGAACTTCACATCCATATATCCGACTAATTATTTGACATCTCTATTTGGACATCTAATAAACGTCTCAAACTCACGCTCAAAATTTATCATTTCTCATCCTCCCCCATTAAAATGTCTACTCCCCCAGCAGACTTTGGCATCTCAAAAAGTCCATCCTGCTGACTGCTTAGAACCTGGAGCCATCTTGGATCCTTTGTCAACAGTCTCTTCCCACAGCATATCTTGTCAGCCTGGCTTTCAGACCACATACAGAATGTATTTGCTCCTGCTGAGTTTCACTGGTGCCAAATTGCTCAAAGCTCCTGCTCTGTTTCACCTAGACTACTGCTGCTATCTTCTGACTGACCCTCCTGCTTTCACCTCACATTCTAATTGCAATTTAGTCTTAACACAGAACCCAGAGCAATCGTGTTGGATCCCAAGACAAAGACGGGCCATCTTAGTACAAAGGCTCCAATGCCTGTCCATCTGATACAACATCTTTAGGTTGTCTATCAAGCCTTAAGGCTTTGATTCCCCTTTCTTTCACCTCATCTCCTGCTACTCTACTCGGTGCTCCCTCCTCTCCAACTGTGTTGATTTCTTGGTGCCAAGCATGCTTCTGCCTCAGGGCCTTCACATCTGCTGTTGCCCCTGCTGCTACTTGAAAGTCCATCCTCCCCTTGCCTGCGTCTGGCTCCTCCTCTTTCTCAAGTCTTTGTTCAACTGCAGTATTCCCAGCAAGCGCTTTCCCTAGCCTTTTATTCAAAACTTGAATATCTTCCTGGACTACCAATATACTCTGATTTACTAATTTTACTTTAATTTTTCTGAAGTACTTTATAATTAGATAGATGATTGATTGAAAAATATGTAGGTAGATCGATGATTGGTAGATAGATGATAGATGATAGATGGATGATAGATGATAGATAGATGATATATAGGTGGATGATAGATGGTGGATGGATGGTAGATGGTGTAGCTATATAAATGATATAGATAGATAGATTATTTAGATGGCACAAATGACCTAGATACAAAGCATTTTAAGTATCTAGAATTGTTTAAGGCATACAAAGTTATCTTTTAGATGCTAGCTAAGCCAAGGTAAATGTATACCAGGAGAGTTGTTGTGATTCTGTCTCACGGGAATACTAGACAGTGAGAGGCAGAGTTCTCTTCAAAAAGAAAACAGATTTACTATAGGAATGAAGGTTTTCCACTTAGGTCTAAAAGGTTAAAATGGGATGTTACTTAGGAGCAGGAAATCCACATAGGTGAGAATACGATCTATGTGGCAATCACAGAACCAGTGGAAAGTGAGCTGAGGGCGCCAAGTCTGCAGACTGAGCAAGAAGATTGAATTCAGAGTAGCAGCTCTAAATGTTACACTAAGGAGTCGCCAAGCATTAACAGAGACAGAGACTCTAATTGTATCAAAATGCAATGAATGTGCTCAGAAGACCCAGCCAAAGAGAGGGGAAATCAGGAAAAGTTTGCTAGCATTTAATTAAAAGGAAAAAGTGAGGAAGAATACAAGTGGTTAAAAAACAAAGGGGATCCAAGGAGGACCCCTAATATGGTAATGAGTAGAGTCTTGAAAGGATGAAACTGGGAAAGAAACCAGAGGAAATGTTTTCAATGATAATGACTGAGAATATTACAAGCTTTAAAACATTTCATGTTTCCAGGAAGCATACTGTGTCATGAAAAGCATCCTAAGAAGACAGTCATACTATAGCAACTTCTAACCAACCTTCTCATAATCAAGGTTAAGAGCCAAGGGGGCTTAATAACTCAAGACAAAAGAAATCGACGTCCAGTTCAGCATTCTGTATAGCCATGATGCAGGAATAAAAGTAAAATATTTGTAAATTTAGAAAATGGGAGCATCTACTACTAAGATTTATTTCTGAAAGATCTGTTAAATTATTTTCTTCAAAACCTGGGCAAATGATTCTTCAACAGTCTGGAAAACAACAACAACAACAACAACAAAAGCAGATGGATAGACAAGAATATGCAAATTATCTAGATAAATCCTAATGGGTTTTATGTGCATAAAATTATGATAGTGGCTAAAAAGGTTTGTGGACCCATTTGTAATTCCAATCTCATAATACATATACTGAACTTGATGTGTGTTTAAAGTCTCTATGGCATGACTACGCAAATTTTCGAGGCTCTTAATGTGACTCCCAGTTTAAGTGGCCTGCTACACTGGTTGCTCTGAAGGTAGATGGATATTTTTTTCCTTGAAGGCAGTTAGATTTTTTTTTCTTCTGCCTGCTATCACACTGCTTCTGATCATGTGGCAAACATGCCAGCTGTCCAATACTATAGCAAAGTACTTGATATAAACAACTTCTGGGTTGCTCTGATAAAAGACTGTGATAGAGAGCAACTTACAAAAAAAAAAAAAAAAGAGTTTATTTGGGCTTATGAGTCCAGAGGATTAAGAGGCCAGCATGGTGGGTAGGCTTGGCAGCGAACGGCAGGCGTGGTAACAGGATCAGAAAGCTGCAAGTCCACATACTCAAATGGAACCTCAAAGCAGAGAGACAGAGTTGGAAATAGAGTGAGGATCTAGAATCTCAAAGCCCTCCACCAAGTGGGAACCCACTGATCAAATACTGAAGCTTATGCAGGACGTTGTCATCCAAACCACAGGAGGAGAGATTTGCTTTTCCTCATAGTTTTTGAGGTTCTGTGTTTGCTTGACCCCGTCTTTGTGGGCTTGTGGCAAAGTAGAGCACAGCGAGGAGGACCCGGCAAAGCAAGGGCAAGAGTGGGCAGAGCCACGGCTTTAAAATAACGTTCACACCCATGCCCAAATGATCCGTTCTCCCAGTAGGCTTCCTAGATCCTACCACCTCCCAATAGTGCCAGTAGATGGAGTCTAGGTCACATGATCCGTAGGGAGATGCTGAAGATATAAAGCATAACAAGATATGATCTGCTCCCTCCACCTGATGATGTCTTTGTTCTCAAAGACCAGAATCTTGAGCTGCCTATTGTTCATTGACTGAAAATGGCTGCCTCATATATTTTATTAAAGTTTAAAATTATATGGTCAAAGGATAAATTATGAATTATTCCCTTGTGGCAAGTGCTAAGTCCTAACTCATTAATTTTTTGAGCTTAAGGTTTCTTTTTGTGGCTACAGTGATAAATGATAACACTGTAGGCTATTAATCTCCTTCAGAGCACTGTATTGCTGCATTCACACAAGTTTTAATTGGAAGTGTTTTTGGTTTAATTTGATTTTAAGTTTTTCTATGTTCATTATTTATTAAACTTACTTATAATTGTATTTTATTTTATATTTAAATTTGAACTTTTATGTGTTTGAATATTTTACCCACATGTTTGTCTATACACCACATGTGTTCACTGTCTGTGGAGGGCAGAAGAGGGCATCAGATTCCATGGAACTGGAGTTACAGATGATTGTGAGCTACCATGTGGGTGCGGGGTATTGAATATAAGTTCTCTGTAAGAGCTACCAATGCTCATAACTGCTGAGCCATCTCTCCAGTCCCTACTTACTTATAATTGTATTTAATAAAATACACGCTCATGAATTTCATAATCATTTTATCTATTGGAGCTCCCAACCCAAAACCAACCTAAATGATCCTCCATAGGAGAATGAGCAATGAATATTACATTTATACATACAGCGGATTTCACTTATCAATGAAAAATAAGAATCTCGTTCGTTCAGCCATGTAGGCTTAGGTTTTTCAAGTCCTACTTTAATAAGGGTTCTTAAACATGAGATTAAATACTTTCAAACCCACCACCCAAAGGTTGGGGAGAAAAGATGGTAAATAGGACAAGAGAATGGGAACCTGTTTAGAAATAGTTCTTTGGAGCGATGCCTATTTCTGTTGTTAGGATACAAGCTGTCCAGTTCAGTAGTGTCAGGATACTAACAGTCCAGTTCAAAAAGTGTCACCAAACACGAATCAGCAGTGGACTCCCCTGAATCAGCATGAATCAGTGGAAGCAACCAGAACCAGCCAGAATGCCAGGAGAAGTTTTCTGCCATGCCTCTGCCTCTCTCCGTGAAGTGAAACTCAGCAAAGACTGGAGACCAGTAAAGCATTGCCCAGCTAGTTATGCAAGCTGTCTTTTGGGTCCTACTTATCCTCTCTCCAAACATCGTGTGTCCTCTCATGGGTCTGCTTCAGCAAAATATCACATGAGTCTGCATCAGGGAGAGCATCACATGACACAGCCAGAAATTTCCACTTCAGAACATCCCATAGGAAAGATTCTAGGCCAAGGGGCAAGGACGGGGAGGCCACAAAAAAGTATGCAAAAGTCAAAGCTAATTTTTATAGCATTAACAATCAAATGTGATGATCGATCTCCCTTGTCAACTTAAGGGATTTAAAATCACCCAGGAGACTGTCAAATCATACCTGTGGGTGTGCCTGTGAGGACATTTCCCTGGAGGACATTTCAACTGATGGGGGGAGTCACACCTTGAGTATGGTGGCACTGTCTTATGAGGTGGGTTGCTACACAGAGTAAAAGGAGAGAGAGAGAAAGGTGGTTGAAATGTATGTAGCCTTTGTCTTCCTCCATCCTGGTTGGTCAATAATTTCCCTTTCCACACCCTCCTGCTGCTATGATGTCATGCCAGGAGTATAGGAAAACCATATCACTAGGTATTGAACCCTTGAGACCAAAAGCCAAAGTAAATCCTCTCCTTCCAGTTATAACTGCCAAGCATATTGTCAAGGCAATGTGAAGAGTAACCCACAGCAGGTGCTCTGGGGTTGGGAGTCAGTGATACAAGAATTAACTAAGAAAGGCTGAGTTGGCGGGGTTGGGGGGGTGGGGGGTTGGGAGGGTGGGGGGTTGGGGGGTGGGGACGGGGGGAAGGGGGGGAGTTGACATTCATTGAAGAGACTTGAAAAGATCAGCCTTTTTAGGTACTCTGGTTCACAGAAGATACACCTGCTATACCCATTTGGGAAAAACCTGAGCTTCTGAAACTGAATAAGGATATGAAATGAAAGCTCATAGGAACTTTGAGACTCCTTTTGAAAAACAAACATTCGGTGAACGGTATTAAAAATATTTGAGAATGATGGAGGAGCAAACAGCTTATTTGAAGAGATGACTTGGTGCCTCTTAATGCACAAAAAGATAAAAGCCATCTAAGTGCAGGGAGCTCAAAGGCCATCTATCAGTCAGACTGAACTCAGCCAGGTCTCCCCCAAGCTGTAACAAAGCTCAAAGATGAAGGCTAGAGAAAATATTGTCAAGGTAGTAAGAGAAAAGAAAGACACTCCCTCTTATCCTGGGCACATGCTCACACACACATACACACACACACACAAATACACACACATACATACACATACACACACACACACGCATACATACACACACACAAACGCACACAGATATACACACATATACACACATACACACACAAACACACACACATACACACACACAAACACCCACATACCCACCCACACACACACACAAGGATATCCCAAATTGCCTGACAGAGAGTATAAAAGGAGACTTCCACAGAACTGAAAAAGAAGAAAACCTCCCAACCCAGAGTACAGCCCAGGGCACAGGTGTCATCTAGACATGGAGTGGAAACCATGGTACTCCTGGCAAACGGAAGGTGGATGTATATGCATCAGATCTTTCCTGTAAGATATGCTCGAGATCTCCATGTGAGAGAGTAAGAGGACATCACCAGTACAAAACTCACTAGCAAGAGGAAAATACAGACAAATTCAGGTCATATACCTAAATATAGAATGATAAACTCTAAAACTTCTTGAAGAACTCAAAGGGAGCAAAACCTGAGGATGTGGGTGGATTTTTAGGGCATAGAATCTATTCCAAATGATACTTTAATGATGGATACATGTAATATACATTTGCCAACCCCCCCACAGACTCTCCATACAAACTATGGGCCTTGATCAGTGACGATATACCAATATTGGCTCATGCACTTTAAGTATGTACCATGGCATCACACAATTTAATAATCCAGAAAACTTGGGAGGGGGACTGAGTGTGTCAGGGTACGTGATAATTTCCCATACTTCCTATTCATTTCTCCTATAAACCTAAAACCCTTCTATGAAAAAAATCTATCAACAATTCTAAAAGAACCCCAGAACAACCAGTCAGCCCCTGCCTCCCAGCATGCACTTGTAACAAGTTCCAGATTTCTCTGTGTCCTGCTCTTGTTCTGGTCTCCTTAGTTTTAAACCTTAAAACTCAGTGCAGGTTCCCCAGATGGCTTTTTTCCCCATATAGATCTTATTGTTTCAAATTCTGTATTGACTACACTTAGATAGAGGCATTCTTCCTGAGATAATCTTACTGTGCTTACAGGCCCCTTGTAGATAGTTTTTTTTTGCAAATTAGATCTTTGGTAAAAAGAAATATAGATGCTATGGCCTAAAGCTTTGAATCTATTGGATTGGGGATCTTGAGGCTATAACTCTCTGATGTGCAAGCGAAATAATTTAAGCCTCCTCTTTGAGGCGAGACACCATAAAATCAGAAATACAAGCACCCCTTGAAGAAGGGAGTCATGTTTTAGTGTGTCCTAAGAAGTCTTCGACACGCAGGCAGTATGTTCGGGAGAGGCTGCTAGGTTGTAAATCCTTCTGGATGCAGAATTCAGGACTGAAGGCCTAGGGCACACAATCCAGAACTCTAGCTCTTAATTTCAATGAAGAAGCCATGTGGGAAACATTTATACTCCTCTTTCAGACATGTTAGCTTCCTTCCATTCAACCAAACCAGACACAACTTCTGACAGCAGGTAGTTCCCCAAGCAAGACCTTAGCTGTTGGTATGATACCTCGGATTTGTGTGCAGAGTGCTGCTTAGAAAAAAGTTTTAAACAGCCACAAGCACCTGGAAGCTAAAGGTGGCTCCTTAATTGTACTTTTCAGTGATACTTTGTCTTAGAATCAAGAAACTGTGTTTGATTTTGTCCATATCCAAACCATTTGTTCCACATCTATAACAACAAAGGTTAAGGCGTAGG
Source organism: Montemys delectorum (assembly GCA_019843815.1). Taxonomy (NCBI): domain Eukaryota; kingdom Metazoa; phylum Chordata; class Mammalia; order Rodentia; family Muridae; genus Montemys; species Montemys delectorum. The sequence continues at coordinate 15,271 of JADRCD010218168.1, read as the reverse complement.
TCGAGGGTCTGAAACCCTCTTGCTCTTTCCCGCCATGGTCCCTATTTCCAAAGTCATTATTTCTGCCACTAATCTGTTTGTCAGACACCTGGAAGCACTGCTGTCATTCTCCAATTCTCCTCATGTGGCATTTAGGGTCCTCTTTTGACTCTCCGGAGACTGAAGACACCCCTCACCAACCACCATGCAGCTAATGTGCATTGAGTCTGTGGGGACTCTGTGCTTTGGTCTGACCTTCACTGCAAAGGACTTCTATTCTCAGAGATGAGTGCCAACGGACAGGCCAAAGGTGGAAGCCCTTCTGCCTGGAGAGGTACTGAGATGTCTGGAGCAAAAAGCTGGACCAAGTAGGATTTCAAGAGTTCCAGATTCCAAAAGAAGACACAAACCCATTGAGATGCATCACTGGCATTATCCTATGGCATTCTGGGTAGCCATTGCATCATCGCCCTAGGTTGCCCCAGTCTGCCATATTGATCCACTAAGATTCTGCTTCTTAGCCTAGCTAGTGTCTAGCCAGCAATAAATGCTCAATTTATGTTAATTGTTATTAATTTGGTTGTTAATTAAGCAGCAGAAGGAACTGATGTATTTCTTGAGTCTCCTGCCCTTGATCTCAGGAGAACACAGGTAAACATTGCCTCAGGAGAGATGTGGGTAGTGATGCTTATGGACTAAATTGTGTGCCCCCTTATTGTGAGTCCCTAAGCTCCCGTTCTTAAAAATGTGACTGCTTTTGGAGTGCTAGGACTTTTAGAGGAATAGCCAAGCTAATGAAGGCTTGCCTAATACAATATACCTGTAACCCTTGTAGAAGGAGGAGAGGACACACATGCATGATCTATTAGCAATGCTTATTACTCTCGTTGGGGTGACAAGAGGTCAGGGGTTATTTTCTCCCCTGTGGCCACAGAAATAAATTAGAAGCACTACTGGAAATCAACCGGCATGCGAGCATGTGTGCATGTTGGGGTGGCAGGATCTGATTTCTAAAGACTAAAATCATACACTATCTCCTCTTTAGCACCCTTACAGAGCGTCTATGTATATTTCTGGGGACCTGCGGAACTAAAAGGCCTTTCTGAGGCACATGGCTCTGAGTTATAAAGCTAAGCAGCCTAGCTGTAGAAGAGTGTGTTCTTCCGCTCACCTTATACAATGGCAGGAACTGGTTTCTTCTGTAGTTGGTCTCAACCCACCAACGCCATGTGAATTTACTGTTTAGATGATGCACTTTGACTCCCCAGTCTCATGACCTCTACATATGAATCTGCACATGAATCTGCATATGGATTGGAGCGGGAATTGGCAGGTTGGGTTAGCTGTAATTTCCTTCATACTCTCTGCTTCAGTTTCTGTCTCCAGGCTCCTGCCCTGAGTTCCTGCCCTGTTTTACCTTAATGACAGACTGTAACCTACAAGCCAAATAAATCCTTTCATCCTGACCAAGGTTGCTCTTGGTCAGTGTTTTATCACAGCAACATAAAGCAAACTAGGACACCATAAGGAAGCTTTTCTCCTCTGTTTTGATATCGAATCTCAAGAATATTGCCTCAGTAGATTCGCATATTTCTTTAACGGTCAATGTATTGCCTTTTGCCTTCAGCTCAGAGTCTCCTTTTACATTGAAGCCCTCCTAAATAATTTACATCCTCATGGATCATCCTATTCTGTGAGTCTAAGAGAAAGTTTCATTTCTACAACATTCACTGTATTAAAAATATTGATTTGCAAGCCAGCGCATTGTTTTGGGTCTAATACATATTAAACAGTACACTTCCCAAACACAATAGCATCAATTTTAGGACAGGCGCAGGGCACTCCACAGGGTCCCAAGGAGTAGAAGAGAAATTAAAGGTGCCTCATTAATAATTATCCCATGATTAATTGCTGCGGCATTGTCTCACCAATCAATAGCCTGTATCTGGAATCATCAGGGCTGAGCTCCCCGACTGTCGATCAGTTAGCTGAGGGAAAGGTCAGAAGGACTGGGTCTGCATGAGCCACTGCCGAGCGGCAGCTGGACACAGCCCTGTGTGCTCTGCACTGAGCAGGAGGGGAGGGACCGAAGTCATGTGAGGTAGAGAGAATTCATAAAGGAAAGGCTGGAGCTGGTCACCAGTCCATGAGCATCCCGCTTGCTTTAGTAGAGACAGGATCCACATCTGACTCGGTCATTTCTTCCATGCTAAGTCATGTGGAAACCACAGAATGCTTTCCAGATCAATCTCCCTGAATTAATTTCTCTTGGGCAGAGTACAAATTCTTGTTTTTTGGTGGTTTCTTCAATCTTCCTTCAAGACATTTGTTTTTCTTGTTGTGAATGAAGCTTAAAATATTTGTGTGTGTGTGTGTGTGTGTGTGTGTGTGTGTGTGTGTGTATGTGTATGTGTTAGATGTCTTCTTTAGGGGATTAAAAAAAGAAAAATATTGCTTCAGCAATAGTATACAGCTTCAGACATTCTTTTTCTAACTATATTATGCAATGTTTGCAGCCAGACCTCTGTATCCTTAGAGTCAAGTAAACAGGTCGGAAGAAAAATTGTATCTGCACTGAGTCTCTCCAGTCCTCTTTAATCTTGTCGACATTTTCTAAGCCGCACGTGGAACAAATGAGTGGAGTCTTCATACAAGTACCACAAGTCTTCTTAAAATGATTTCACGTATATCGGAGCGCCTGTATGCTCCGGGAAAACGCTACACTGTTCTCTGAAGGAGCCTTGACCACATGAGGGTTTGAATATTTCGTGATAGAGGGGGTTTTGCTGAAACCAGTCTCCACCAATACTGAGGGACCACGGCATCTGGAGGGAGATGCTCAAGAGGACAATAAATTCACAACAAAATTCAGATGTCTCAAATGTCCTTTCTTGAGATTAGATTTCCAGCAACTCATGAAAGTAAAATAGATACAGAAGAGCCAGTAAGTATAACTAGACACATGTACACACATATACACAAACGCACATATGCACACATGCACGCACACACACATGGATTTACTCTTACTAAAATCGTTTTACATGCCCAATATTCCTTTCACCCCCACCCCACAACAGTGATGGTATAGCTAGTAGATTGTCACCTGACCCTAGGACAGTGATGGCACAGTTATCAGATGATCACCTTACCTTAGAACAGTGGCTAGCAGAAGCTCACCTGACTCTGGGTAGAAGTAAAAGACATCATCTATTTCCTTTCTCCCCGTTGCCAGTGGCATTTAAGTGAGTTTCAACTGCAATAGAATTAGAATTCTCTAGAGTGGCAGGATGAGTGCTTTCCACATCTAAAGATGCTAAATACAGCTGTGGTAGAAGTCACTAGAAGATGGAATACTGAGGGACAGAGCGGGCAAAACTGGAGCTCAGAGGGATCCACCCACAGCTGTCCAACAGCAGACCCCACTGCAATACCCAGAGTGCAGTTCTGTTCTGCTAAATCTCATCAGTGAAAACCTGCATGGCTCAGGCTTCTCCTTTGTAAAAGAGTCTAGGATCAGGCTTTGAAGCCCCCACCGGCACCCGGAGCACGCAGGTTTAAAGGACAGTCCCCATGTACTCTGGTCCATTTTTCTGCTTTCTTTTTCTTTAGTGACTCCAGCTGCCAGGTGCTATGAAAAGCTGGGATTTCCACATCTGATCTCCCCCTTCCCCCCCCCCCCCCCCCCCACCTGAGGCCCCAGACAAATGCAGGGGGAATTTTTTTATAAAAAAAGTTCCGTGATTCCCTTTTACTGTAACAAAGGTAAGGAGACATGTGGGTAGCCTCTAGATGCTTTGACAACAACAAAAGGATCTGGCCTTGTGTCCATCTAAGCCACCCGTAGCTTCTTTGTCAGTAACTCACACAGGGAAGCTGGGTGTGGTAGCACAGGTCTGTAATCCTAAACCCCAACGCAAGTTCAAGTCTGATGGGACATAGAGACCAGATCAAAGACAGCCTTGAGTATATGAGACCCTGTCTTAGAACTTAAAAAGAAAAATGTGTGGAGGGAAGGGGGAGAGAGAGAAATTTGGAGGGAGAGAGGGGGAGAGAGAAGGTGGGGGAGGAAGAGAGAAGGAAGGAGAGGAAGAGAGAGAGAGTTGGGGTGGTTTCATGAAATCACTTATTTCTGTTGTAAAAGAGACAGGAAAGTTAGAGAAAGTGACAATCCCAAGATAAAACATCAATCCATTTTTAAGGCTGCAGGGAACTTCCATCGAGATCAGAGCCAGGGCAAGCTTCCAGTTTTCGGACTTTTACGTTGTCCATACATCACTTGCGTCTCTGATGATGAAAACATGTAATACTTCATGATGGGAAGTTATCAAGGTAGTATATCATCCTAGAACCATACGGAGTCTCCATCAACTCATCTGCTTTTGTGATCTATGCTAAAAAAAAAAAGTATATACTGGAAATTTCAGATAATAAATTGAAGACTTTCAATACTATGGTACAGAAAGCTTTTCAGAGGGTGTGCACAAGCTCGAGTGCACGCACACACACACATGTACACAAGTCCTGGGGTCAATCTACATTGATAAAGAAGAAATTCTGATACTGATTTGAATGTGTAATACAGAGGCCAAGATCATGCAGTGATTTCTCTGGGTGGGTTTACAAACCTGGGTTCCCTGGCTAACAAGAGCTTAGCAGAGTCCATCCACTATCAAGACAGGCAAGGAAATGAACTAATTTTCTACACTAGGACCACATCACCTGTTGATGATCTTCCTCCATGGATGCAAGGCTGTGAGCACGACCTTCCTTAGTGGCCAACCTGGGGTAATGAAATTATGCCCTGTGACTCAGTTTTCGTAGCTAGGAAATTAGATAGTAATATTAGTACTTTTGCTTTTAAGAAGATTATATGAGGGATGATGTAGGTCAAAGTATGGTCCGGTCAACATTGGATATGACAGATTAAAAGTTAAAAATTGTGAATAACTGCTACCAGGAATGATATATTTATTAAATAGAAAATAAGAATAGATTTGGAGACTGTAAAAGTAGGAAAAGAACCATGTTATGGGCCAAGTAATATTCCCTTAAGCTTCAAACCTTGAAGTCCTAACTCCTAAAACTTCAGAATCGGGCTGGAGAATTTGGAGTGGGAGCTTTCAAAGAGGGGATAAAGTTATAACTTTTTTGTTTTTATATTTTATTTTAATATATTTACGATATTATTAATTTATGTATTACATATCAATTTAAAATATTAAATATATAATATAAAATAAAAATATGTTATATTAAATATTTTTAAAATATTTCTATATTTATTTTAAATTATTTATTTTTACTTTGTGTGCATTTGTGTTTTGTCTGTACTATGTCGGTGTAAGGATATTGGATCCATGGAGTTACAGATAGTTGTGAGCTGCCATGTGGGTGCTAGGAATTGAACCTGGGCCCTTTAGGAAGACTAACTAGTAGGTGCTCTTAACTGCTGAGACAACTCTGCCCCTCCCTCACAAGGCAATAAAATTAAAACAAGGCATTCAGGACGCTCCAACCCAACATCCTCAGAAGAAAATGAGCAATCACGACAGGCACTAACAGAAGAAAACCTACTTGAAGATTACTATACTACTTTTCTTGTTGCTCAAACAAAACAAACAAACAAACAAAAACTAGCAAAAGCAAATTATGAAAGGGCTTATTCTGACTTGTAGTATGTGGTCCTACATTAAAGGAGGATCTCCTCACCTTAATTAACCAGTCTAGAAACTTCTTCACAGACATGGCACAGGTTTATTTCCTAGGTGATTCTAGACCCTGTCATGTCAACAATCAGTGTCAATCATCAGGAGCACACCATGAGAAGGTGAACTTCTGCAAAGCAAGGAGACAGACATCAGGAGAAATCAAACCTGCTACACCTTGATTTCAGATCTGAACCCTCCAGTATTGTGGGATAATATATTTCTGTCAGTTAAATAGCTTAGCCTAGGGTAGTTAGTTATATAACTCTGAAACATTAATACAGGTAAGTAAGTATAAAAACCTGAGGAGGTGGTGGTAGAGGAAGAGGAGGAGGGCAGGGAGGAAAAGGAGGAGGGGGAGAAGAGGAGAGGGAAGAGGAAGAGTTAACAACAGTTTAACCTTGGTGGCAAACATGAACATGCTGGTGAGAAGTCTCAATCTATGACATCAGAACTGCGGAGGGAAACCTGGCTAGAACATGACAGGAGAGGGATGAAGAAGAGATGGCTCAGTGGTTAAAGGCACTGGCTGCTCTTGAAGAGGGTCCAAGTTGGATTCCCAGCATTCCCATAGAAGCTCACAGCCATCTGTAACTCCTCTCCCAGGGGATTTAGTACCTTCTCTGACCTCCACAGACACTGCATGCACATAACACACAGACACACATCCTAAATATCACTCCACAACAACCACAGAGCAATGGTATCATGGGAAATTAAAAACATGGAAACGAGTTCCAGGACAGCCAGGGCTACACAGAGAAACCTTGTCTTGAAAAAGCAACCAAACAGCCAACCAAAGAAACCAAAACAAAACATTGAGGCAAATAAGGACACAGACTGTTGACACCTTCCCCACGCCAGAGGAGAACATGAAACAGCCAAAACATGTAAGGAAAAAGGGCTCAGACTGAATAGAGGATGAACTTCCTGATCTTCAAGGGTAAACAGTGTCTATAAATACACTATAACACAGACTAATTTTACAGCTGAAATCTGGGGCCATACAAACTTCCAGAAAATTGTAGCCTGGCAGATGGTGAGGAGGATGTGAGTGTTAAAACAGTAAGAATTTCAGGAGCAGGATTGAAATGCTGTTTATCGCTGGATTTTTTTTTTTAAAGTGTGTTACAATGTAGGGATAATCATCAAAGACTGGAAAGGAAGCATTTCGTCCCTAAGTGAAAGATTAATCAAAAGGGATTAAATATCAACAGGAGACAAAAAAAGAGGGAGGGTGAGTTCGAAAACATGGTGGAAAGAATGAACAGGTGCAGGATAGGGTTCAGGGCTTCTGGGTAAAGTCTTTGCTAAGCCCCAGGCTTGACTCTACCCATGGTGGGCTGGGCCCTCCCATAACAACCATTAATCAGAAAAATGCCCCGCAGACATGCCAATAGGATAATCAGTTGAGATTCCCTCTTCCCAGATTTGCATAGGTTTGGGTCTAGTTGAAAAAAAACTAATCAACCCAAATGTAAGGGGAAGGGCCAGAAGCAGGGACAAAAGGGGGAGTCGAAGGCCAGAGTGACAGAGCCTGAAAGTCACTGTTCTCAATGATGTCACATGCTATGTGGAGCCTCCATCTTAGGCTTAGAAGCCATCTTATAGTAAAGCCAAACTAGGTTCAATCCTGCTTATGCTTAAACCTGTTTCTCAAGGATTAGGCTATGCCCTACCTGTAAGCTTAACTACAAATGGTTCTGTTCTACCTGTTCTAGGCATGGCAATCATATCTTTGTTTCAAAGGGTTGATTATAACTGCCTTGCAAGCCTACCGTTGTTTCAAAAGGTTATATGACCATCTATTATGATACCTATTATGATATGACAACCTTGGTATGATACCTGTTGATATGACTACCTTGCTATGCCCACTTTGTAACCATGTCTTTGTTTCAAGAGGTCATCAGGACTAACTTGTTTGTTCTGCTTCTGTAATTCCGCCTATTTTGCCTACCAAAGCCCCAATTTAGAAGCCTCCTACCCCTGGGCTATGAAAGCTTTGTCTTCCTCATTTCCAACGGTGACCTCTGGAGCCCTGCCTTAGTGGGAGGCAGCCCTAGTTACACGAATTAAAAAGCTTGCTTTAATTAATTTGGCCATAATGATTCTGATCAGTGGTCTTTCTCATCCCATCTTTGGAATTAACAGAGAACCTAAGAGATGGATATGAGCACAGAAGTATCTGAGAGAGTCAGTCACACACATACACACACACACACACACACACACACTATATAACACAACACACACACACATGCAATATAACAACACAACACAAACATGCACACACATGCACACATACACAATACACAACACAACACACAGTCCTCACCCCTAGAACATAGGAAACTCATAATAACAATTAGCTGGTTAAGTCAGTAAATTTTAGCTTAGAAAGAAAAAGCTAACATTCATTCAATTTCTTAAATATGACAGAAATTGCCCCAAGGCGAGAATTTCAGTTTTTAATAATTAAATGTAATAGAATGGTCCATCTTTTTTAATGTAAGGTCATTAAGTTCAATATCTAGCCTTAGACAGAAATATAACAGCAAATTTCAACATGATGAGTTTAAAATATCCACAAATGCGACAACACAGTTGACTGGGGCAGTCTGACCTTGCCTCTCTGTGATTTCTATGACTCATAAGGGACAAATCTGATTAGGAGGCCCACCAGGACGGTCAGGAGAGTTCTCATCTGTGCAGTCATGAGCCCAGCTCTCAGATCTGCTCCTTCTCAAAAGAATGAATGTTCCACTCTCTATAGCTCTGACCAGCTGACTTCACGAGAGGAACGGCTGCCATAAATATGGGTTCAAATGGCATATACTTTATTTAATTCTTAATTTGGAATGTTTATGTGTACACACATGTGCCTGAATCATACACATATATGTACACCACTTGCATTCAGTGCCTAGATTCCAGGAAAGACCATCAGATCCCCTAGAACTGGAGTTACAGATGTTGTGAGCTGCCATGTGGCGGCTGGGAACCAAACCCAGGTCCTCTGCCAGAGCAACCCGTGATGTTAACATCCGCTGAGCCTTCTCTCCAGTCCCATGCCTTTGATGTCTCCTCTTCTGCTCCTCACAATTTCTAATGTAAATCCCCAGCTCTCTTTGCTGCATTTGGGGATGAATATAGGCTTGCTTCTGCTGGAACAGCATGGCACAAAATGTCTTTATTGCATCAATGACTGACTTACTTTGTTTCTCTTTGATACACGCTAGTTATTGGTGGATCAAAATCCTATTTTAGGAAATACCGTGGTCACGTGATGTTTCAGACCAGGCCAGGGAGTGAACTCTGCTGCGTTTCCTTCCATAGCCCTACTGCCTAGTAAGCCAGCTCCCTCTGCGTACATTTTTAGAGTAATGATTGCAATCAGAAAAAAAAAAAAGTAGAAATTGATGTAACACTCACCAAATAGCCAGAGGACTTTTAAAGCAATAAATCAACGAGCCCTGATTCTAAACTCAGTGCTTCATGTACCACTTTAGGCAGAATCAGATACCCACTGCCAACATCAAATGCCCGGATGTGATTTTTTTTTTCAGTAAGTTCTAGTCATTCTTTGTGAACTTCAAACTGTCTTTGGAAATGCATGGCCTACTTTTGTCTTGGAGAGTCTGATTGCTGTAACAGCACTGTCTGCATGAAAGGAAAATTACTAAAGTTGAATTAAGTGGCAAAGATTTAATTTGAAAAGTATATGAGAAAGAAAGGGTAAAATCTTTGTAAGGATCCCAGAGGAGTGCACCAGCTTAAATGCAAGCAGCGTTTGACTTTCTGGAAAGAGAAGTTCATTGTACTGGATTATAATTCAATTTCTACATTCCACACACTCTAATTTCCCCCCAGTAATAGTCAAATAGAGTTAAAGAATGAAAAGGAAGGGCATTTTCCACTTTCTAAAGCAAAGGTAAATGCCAGCATGCATGGAAACTCATTTTGGAACCTGATGTGAATTTGGCCAATGGGCATGTCTATGTTAGTACCAGAGGTTCTATTCCGATTTATTTCTTTAATTCAGGTGAAGTCAAAGTGCTTTTGTCTGGTGGCTGGAGAAAAAATAATGCCGTTCTCTGGTGTGCTTTCTAGGAAGTATTTCTGGGTGGATTGTCTCCACTTGGCCATTCCTGAGAAGGGTCAATAGCAAAGGAAGAAAGCCAGGGACTGGGGTTGCCATTTCCCAGCCACAGATCAGTGAGCTAGAGGCAGGCATCCCTATGAGCCACACTGCAGGGTTCAGACAGCATTTTTTTCTGGATTAGAGATGTGAGTCTGCCTCACCCATGCTGATGCAGAGTCGACAGGACATGTACCTCAGGCACAAATGTCCACCGAGGTACCACACCCCCCCATAGCCCATGACTTGTAGTAAATTTTATTTGGAGGTTTCTACCCCACCTTAGATCATTTAGTCCCCAAATATAGAAGACAGAACTTTTACATTTATAATAAGCCTTAGACAGCACTAGAGTTGGACAGATATCAACTCTTTATGCTATTTTGTCTACTTCTCTGCCAATAATCCTGACCAGATATCACTTGCTGTCTTCTGCCTGGGCCATTCTTACTCCAACTGGCTGGTCCTTATGGCCATGCACTACCTCAGGGCACCTTCTTCCTTCTTCCTCCTTTCTCTCCCTTGTGGTCCCTACCTCAGACCCCAAGCCTGGGAAATGAAGCTCTGTCTACCTCTCCTCTGCCCAGCTATGGGCAATTTCAGATAACTGGGGTGGGGGTGGGGGCCAAGGTTTATATAACAAAAGCTGGTATCCATGTGGTCTGCACATCTTAGAGCAATTAGACCTTGGGGTTTAATTTAAACAGAATTTAGCGTTTGAATACAAGCAGCATCAGACTAACCCTATTAAACCTGACATCTCCTTCTATGACCCAAAGCAGCCATGGTAGTCCTTGTAACAATTACTTAGGGCAGTAACCCCATCACCAGTCACCTTGCCTGACACACAGTAGATGGAAAACCCATCATTAGTAGGCAAAAAGTTAGCTACCAAGCAAGGCCTTGGGGAGCAGAGTTCAAACCTCTGCATGTCCCCTTGGAAATGTGTCTACTCTGCGACTCATGTGTATCACAGGGCAGAGATCAAGGGGGTGACAAATTGATTCTAACTACTTCATATGCTATTTCTTTTGTAAGATCTGAGTAAACAGGGACATCTCAGAAAAACACCAGGAGGCCAGGAATTTCCTTAATAGGATAAGCTCAGGAACTTTAGGAAGGTAGCAGAATTCTCCGGAAGGGAAAGGCTAATTAGTATTCCTTGGAATACAGGGTGAGAAACTACCTGAGGGTGGGGGCACATTCCACAGGGCAGACCTTTGCCTACCTTCAGACGAGGGAAGTCTAAAGGCCAATGAGTTTAAAAAGTCACACTGTTCTACCAATCACATTGTGTCTAATGGCTACTGCCCTGAAAATTGTATAAAAGCTCACTGAACAAGCTGTGCGGGGGTTGCCTCCTTTCCTGAGGGTCAGGGGCAGCCTCAGTGCACTGAAATAAAAACCCTCATGTTCTTTGCATTGATCAGGCTCCATATGATTCACTCAGTGGGTCTCCGGTAAGCTAAGGCTCGTCAGGGTCTTACACTTTCCAGCACAGTAAAGTGTCTGTTCAATCCATACCTCCCAGGCATGTTTGCAGCTCAGCATGAAGGACATTTGGGACCTGAGAATGTCTTTGTCCTCAGGAAGAGCCATGGAAGCAGCTTCCTCAGAGAATAGCAACTGTAGAGCATTCTTTTGGTGGAAGAATCTGAGAAGCTGGAAACAAACAGAAGATGCTGTCTAAGGAGCAGGGGTGGGGGGGTGGGGGGTGGGGATGCTTGCAGAAGTTGGACATTGAGAGGATCTATGCGCTGTGTAAGAGAACTGTGAAGCCCCTGAGGTCCTCAGCTTGCAACTGGGATAAGCAGCACTATGTCTCAGAGTTGAGTTCCCGAGATAAAGGAAACATCCCTCCTGCTCTGGCCTCTTTCCTGTTAGCCAGCTTTCTGTGTCTATGATGAGGATCTGAGATAAATCATCTTCAAGTGGGGGAGAGTCTTATTTGGGTACATGCTTTCAGAGCATGTATGGTTTGAGTCCATAGTCTCTGGAGCCATGGAAGCTTTGATATCACACCCCAGCAGGAACTTCTGGGAAACCAAGAGCTGGAGAGGGAGCCATATTCCAATTCCTCTTAAATGGTATGCTCCCCGAGACCTAACTTCCTCCTGGTAAATCCTAACAGTAGGATCTGCCTCCTAATGTGATGGGGACAAAACTGAACAAGGAAATACTTATTTGTAGAGAGAAACCACATAACACAGTTTGCAGGGGGTGATCTCTTTAAGAAGGACAGCTCCTTAAGAACAAGGCTGGATAAGTCGATGGTTGCAGGGCAAGGAGGGAACAGAGAGACCCTGAACCCTGCCAAGTGTCCCATCCCAATAGTCAGCCTTGAAAGTCCGTACTGGAAGAGATTTGCATTTTTATTTATTGTTATTTAACATACTGCTGATGAGACACCCCCCCCCACACACACACACACATTGCTGACATATTTTTTTATGTATATAAATACACTATAGCTCTCTTCAGACACAGCAGAAGTGGACATCGGATCCCATAATAGATGGTTGTGAGCCACCATGTGCTGGCTGGGAATTGAACTCAGGGCCTTTGGAAGAGCAGTCAGTGCTCCTAACTACTGAGCCATCTCTCCAGCCCTGCTGATATATTTTTAAACCATCCATTGATGTAGAATGGTAAGAGGTAGCAACTGTTAGATGGTCCTGGGGGTGATGAGGAAGAGCCCCATTACTCATGGCTTTAGGAGAATGGTCAGCAAAGGAGAAGTTATTGCTCTTACTCTGCAGCAGTGAGCAGAAACGGGATATGTCAACAACAGCAACTAGATGAGAGAGAGAGAGAGAGAGAGAGAGAGAGAGAGAGAGAGAGAGAGAGAGAGAGACTTCAAAGACATAACCACTAGAAAATTCAGGCTCTGGAGCTCTGACCTTGCTGGAAAGCCATGACACATCCATCAGTGTCCCCAGCCAGAAAGCTAGTTGAATTTGACCAGGAAGGTAACAGTCTCTCTTAACTTTTGTATTTCAGTAGGGGAAGGAGCTGTCCCAGGATGTGATTGAGAATGCCCTGCAGAGTTGGGGGCCAGTCTCTGCAGTGTGTGGTCCACCAGGAGGTTCATGTGGAATTTCAGATGTCGGGGTGAAGGGGAGCAGCTAAGCCAAGGCCTTGCCAAGTGCTGATTAATGGCGAGACGGTGGGGTCAGAATGCATGTCTCAACGGAACCCCTCCTTAGACAGAATTTATAAGAGATGTCTTAAGAGAGGGAAAACTTGGATGGGCTGTCATAAACCTCTCTGGATATGGCCACAAGTGCTGAGCAAGCACCAGAGTTCAGTCGGTCCAAGCCGCACCATAAAGAATAGGTCTAAACATCGTAGGCCAAGGGAGGGCTTTATTTCATGTCGGCTGAGCTGTCAGAGGGAATAATGAGCGGGGATAGAAACTGTGGCAAGCATGAGCCGTGGGGAGAATCTTAATAGAACTGGAGGGGGGAGGCAACACCACATTGCCCCAGAGGGAAACAGTAATCACCCTTTATCCATACCTTTGCTTTCTGTAGTTTCAGTTACTCATGGGACAGTCCTAAAATACCAAACAGAAAACTCTAGAGGCAGATATTCCTATGTTGTAAATTGCATGGTATTCTGAGTGGCATGATGAAAATCTTGCACAATCCTGCCTTATCCTACCTAAAATATGACTGGCCCTTCTACGAAGCACATCCACACTCTATATGCTCCCCCACGTTAATCACTTGGTAGTCACCTCTGCTCTCAGACCGATGCTATTTCGCCACCACATAACCTTTAAACAGCCACCTAACATCAAGATGTGTGTGTCTTTCACATTACATCCTCTTAGCACACAAACATTGTATCAATTCATACCATCATGGGAAGAGTGAGCATAAAACAGAAAGAGGTGATGAAAGACAGACAGACAGACAGACAGATAGATATAGATTAGATATGGATGATATATATAGATAGATTAGATAGAGTTATAGATGATATAGTAGATATAGATTAGATACAGATATAGATGACATAGATGTAGATGATATAGATATAGATTAGATATAGATCTAGATGATACAGATGTAGACACATACATACATGAGAGATCACCTCCACATTACTTCTGATACAGAGTTTATTAAAATGCATATTCCATTACTGGTCATCATTAATCTTCCACTGTGCCTAACTTATAAATTAAATTTTTAACACAGCATGCACATATAGGGAACATACAGTAACTTTAGTATTTGGTATTATTGGTGGTTTCTGGCCTTCATATGGTTCTTAGAATGAATTCTCCATGGATAAGGAATGGAGACAAGGATCATACAGTGGAAATACTTGCTAAGTCCCTGTTAATGCATTCAATAATTCTTTTACTTTGTTACCTCATGTTTGTAAGCATGACAACTATCATGCATGCAATCCCTTGTCAGGGCCTCAATGTTTCCATATGATGACCTTTAACTATCAATAACAAAGCATTATTTCTTTGGGGAATGATAAGCAAAATGCTTGAGTGTGTTTCTTTAATAACTTATCTTCAAGGTTTTCCTAGTATTCCACTGGTCAGATTCCCTAGGGTCTTTCTGTTCTATGTTGACTATATACTGGGGAAAATAGCCAAGCCACTCCTCCAGACTAGGTCTCCCGATGGAATTGTCACTCCCAGTGGCTGGAGACCTTGGCTCAGTGGTTAAGAGCGCTTGCTGTTTTCTCAAAGGAACAGTTGTTCATTTCCCAGCACCCACAAGGGTGGCTCACAACTGTAATTCCAGGCACAAGGGATCTGGTGCCCTCTTTTTGTCACCTCGAGTACTGCACTCATTGGAGGAGGGTAGGCAGGGGGAGGGGCACACACACACACACACACAAATGTGCATGCACAACGTTATCTAAAATAAATAGCCATCGCTGTCCCTGCATACTTAATTCTGCAAATTCATCTTATTTCAGTCAGTTTTGTGGAAACTATAAAGTTCACAAGAGAGGAAAAATATATGTTAGTAACGTACATGACAATTTCATAAACACTTCCTAATTCATTTTAAGGTTTAGTTGACCTGGAAAGTCAATTCAAGTAGAAAATCTAGTTAGATCAATAACTGTGAAGGGACTTAAGAAAATTATCAAAGAAGGCTAAAGGCTCTGGCTTAGAATGTCTCATGATAAATCTTCCTTTAGCTTCTAAGAGGCACATGATTCTTTTTAAGTTCTAAGTATAGGGCAAAACATAATTTTATGAAAGAATTATCTATAGTCTTATTTTAACTATAGTCTTATTTAAGAAAGGGGAAAGGCACATGCCAATTCTTTGACTGTCACACACAAAATTCCAAAAGAAAGAGGGCTAGACTACAAAATCAAGGAGTTTTGTTTTATTCCTTTCTTGACACAAGTTATCACTATGTATCCCTGGATGGCCTGGAATTCTATGTGGACCAGGCTG